>JAHZNE010001226.1:0-54498 GCA_027744055.1 Callyntrura sp. NNG-2020 | reverse complement strand
TTATTTTTGTTACACGTATAATGTTAGGTATTTATATAAACACGAGTAATCGTTTATATATTCATATATGATATGAATATATGGGTTTCCACTCTCCACAAAATCCATATAGCATGTTATTTTTGCATGAAACGACAGAATTGACAATTTGACAACCAGTAAATCCCAATAAGTGTAGCAATTCGTAACGTAATAGTTGAAAAATAGGTATGTGTAATAATTACAGAACAGCGCAGGAATGACTATATGGCACATCGTAAAAAAGCAAAGTATTCAGTTTGTGCTACTTCATACTCATACCCCTACTACTACTACAAGAGTTGCAAGACTACTCATATATATCTTTCTTTTGGCGCATATTTTCATGCATATTTTTCTCCCTGCTCAACACTACACATTTCGAGCAAAAGGCGGTGCCCTTAGTGTCCTCGTTAATCACGATGATGACGATGATGTTGATGGCAAATAGCTTTGCAACTGCTCGACTGGTGCGCAAGACAGTAGAGAACATTTACTTGGCTAGGTCATCCAAACGAGATTGCAATGATCAAAAGAAATATATGTGTGATGAAGTATCGAATGTCAACCGTTCAATTCATGTAGTCTGCTAACCGTTTTTATGGTGGTCGCGTTGAAAAGGCGTCGCGAAGCTCTCTCTGGTGGCTGATAAATTTTTATCAGTGTGATGAATTATTGATAAAGAAAAAAAAGTCAATTTGGAATGGACAAAAAGATGGTGCTGGATTTAATTGTAAGGGTTGGATAGACAGAGGGCAAAACGGAATTCTTTTAGGAAGGCGTCACATTCGTAAATACAGAACAAATATGTATAATTTGTAATTGTCTTGTAGGATAAACGACAACAATGACGCAAGAAAATTCGTCATGGGCATCTCTCATTTTAAATTCTTTCTTCTTGCTGATGTGATTACTGAACTCGAGACAATCAAATCATTTTTATTCTGATAACCTTGTATTGTTACCAAAAGGTGTGCATATATAAATTTGTGTGTGGTGGTGGAGCAGCAGCAGCAGCAGGCTATATATTAAAGATCGCCGCGTAAGCTGCCATTACTATACTAATGTTTTGGCACCTACTAAAAGTTACAAATGCTTTGTTGATACTACTACTACCACTCTATAAAAAATTACTCCTACCTGATTTTTTTCGTAACGACTCCAGTTAGTCATCGTAAAGATGATGATGACGATGATAATGAGACATTGGCTCGGAATATTATTGAAACAGGAAGAGCATCATTCATATAAAATAATTGTAAAAAATAGCATCTCTTCTGACACGAGGACGCGCCCCACACAATCAATGATACACATATAATGCATTACAAATTCATTTGATTCACAATATCCTATTTCCATGAACCGCAACCGGTACGACCTTACTCGTCACCTTATACATTGTAACTTGATTACACATATCCAGCAGGCGGTCATCAACAACAACTTCCAGCACACAAGACAATAATAGTCTCGTTTTGCCCTTTTATGTGCTCCATTTTTTCTACTCCAGAAAACAGAGAGACAGGAAGTTGGCAAGCATATTGACTTTGGTGTGGCAATATGCAGACAACTGCGTTGTCCGTCCCTTTTTCTGCTACCAAAACAGTATAGAGCATATAAGCGGTAGTAGTGGTAGTGGTGGTATCATCGTTCAATTTCATGTTCAAAATGGCTTTTGTTTCTGTTGTTTTTCTTTTCTGCTTTAGTTATTCAGTCAGACATCCAATATCGATGGAATAGTAATGTTGATAAAAATAAATTATTCAAGGATTTCTGTATTTATCTATAATCTATGTATACATCCAGGCAGAGCCTTTTCATGGAGTATTTTTGAGACTTTAGAGGGGAAAAGCGAGGAAGACAGAGAGGGAGCTCAAGTTCAACTGCACAAAATATTTTTCTTACTTTTATTTTACGATACATACTGTGCGATAGATTTACTTTACCTACGTATAAGAAGGAATATATATTTAGATCAATTCCGTTTTTCGTCAATCGTTCTACTGTTGACTGTCTTCCAAGCAATGTCACACAATCTGGTTTAAATTAGTTCCTTCCCTACGTTGACATTATGTGTATATATCCCTGTCATCTCCTTTCATTGGGAAACTTTACTCAGAATCGAACTGATATTTACTGTTTTATTCTTGAGAGCAGCGCTGGTTTGCTCAAGCAAATTTTTAGCGGACTTTCTCAGTTTGCCAGATTTGACAGGCGCATATAATATGACATGTAACGTTTATTGATAACACCATAAAAAATCACAAAGTCATATCAATCCCTCTTATCGTCATCCCCTACATCATCCTTTCATTCCCATTCTTTTCAGTTATAGAAATGCACATCCCACCAGCACAACGACTATACATCTATGACAGTCTATTTCTGTATCTGTTAAAACCCATAAACATTTTACGTGCGACTTAACCTTGATATCATTCAATCAAGCCCATCGCTCCGCTCTACCCTGCTCTCTGTCACTTGTTACGCAATAAACGCTATTTTTTCTAATCGTCATCTATCACGACTTTGGAATTTAACAATAGACTCAAATTGAAATGTATTTGTTTACAAATGGAGAATTACGAACTATTAAATGACACAAAAACATTTTTATACGTGTACTTGTACTCTTGAAATTGCAACTTTGTCAATTTAATTGAAGTCAATATATGTACGCGCTCCCTCCTAAATAAATCAGCAACTCCGCTGATCTGATTTAAATTAGTGCCTGATTGACAGACAGCAGCAATAGAGGTAGACTGTACAAAGGACACGCTTAAGGTCGGACTTTTGTTACTCGCAGAAGGATCAAATAAATTCGTGTAGGTGTGCAGCCAAAATTCTTTAAATAGGCACTCTTGTACTTTTGAGAACATTGACAAAGGAACGCACAAGATATTATTATGACGATAAATGTGTACTGAACTTGAGTACCGTAGTACGTGGTTAAATATTTAATCAGAAATTTGAATATCAAAACGATTATCAGTTTGAAACGCTGAAAGGGGTCTAACCTCCAATTATATCGTCTGAATAGAATCCAAGAGCACCCAAAGAGCAATCATTGAAGGACATCGACATTTTAGACTACTTGTTAATAATCACTTTGAGATTAACCTAACAATTTGCATACACACAATCAAGCATTATTCTGGAAGGTCATTTATAATCACGTCCAGAGTGTGATCCAAAATACAGGATCGCCAATTGGCAGACCTACGCTGGCGCTTGTTCTACATCGCAGCTCCTTGTAATAAAAATGAATGAATGAATGGACTTTTCTATTACTGCGAACTGGCTAATTACTAGGTTTGATGAAAATGACAATGTAGAGGAAAATACCGGACACGGACACGTGCGAAAAGTGTGGTGGCGACTGGCAGAGTTTTTGTGCGCACTCACTCACACACACTCGGCGAAAAGGTAAAAATGTCACTACCTTGTGTGTTTGCGACAAGGTGCAAAACAGTTATTAGGAGTCGCGTCGTTGTAATGATAAGAGGGCCCAACAAGACGGTGTGGACCGGGAGGGAGACACAGTTAGTCAGTTATTCACGCATGCATACGATTTTAATCTTCTTTGTAGAGTACCCTGTGGAGCCTATACCCTGTCTGTAGACAGGCTATTCATATATTTTGGTGTCTTTATCTGCCTGCCTACCTGCGTGTCTATTATTATTATGATGACGATGATGATGATGATGACTTGGCAAAATCATGTTCCTGAATTATTTGCATAAACCAAAAAATCGCTGTTATAATATGAAGAATCGTTAGTTTAGGAAGTTGTAATTTTAAAAGGAATTGGTTCAACTGTTAAGAAATTTGACCATACTACTACTCCTATTCTCTGTTTGGTTACAATCACAGATATGCAGAGAGCAGCATCTACACCACAGCGGTAAAGTGTAGCGGTCGTCAAACTTGTGTTTGTGACGAGTGGAGTCGTACATATAAGTGCTCTCTGCTCTGTTAGATGAATGATCCGCAAAATTTGTTAAAATATTATTATTACTATTATGATGGTGCGTAAAAAAGGTAGCAAACTCATCAACCTACATTTTTAATAGAGCTACTTTACGATGATTTCTGCCTCATTGATGATGCTGCTGTTACAGCTACTACCTACATAAAAGTGCATATACGTACGTACACGATCTACTACTGTCTTGTATTCGGAAATTTTTGTAGGGATGGACGCTGATGGGTGTTGTGTGAGTACTAACGTTGCGTATCAATCATAGAGAACAAGTTTTCTGCTCAAACAACTTCACACGATCAAAAATAAAGGACACACCATCAACAAAACGAAATATATGTAACAAATTGGACAGTAACGGTAACGGTAGTGGTGGTGGTGCGGTGGCAAAAGAGTAATGTTCCTTCCGGTGGTGGTTGCTCGCAAAAATTCAAAGATACCAGATGAGATGAAGAAGAAGAAGAAAAAAAGGAGGTGAATAAAACGTGGTTGTCATTTTTTTCACAGGACATCTTAAAATAGCGCACAAGCACAAAACTGTACAATATAAATATATTTATGGACTTGAAATTCTGTTTGTACAAATTTGTTTGCAATTAAAGAATACTTCCGCCTTTTCAAAAATCTATNTCACAGGACATCTTAAAATAGCGCACAAGCACAAAACTGTACAATATAAATATATTTATGGACTTGAAATTCTGTTTGTACAAATTTGTTTGCAATTAAAGAATACTTCCGCCTTTTCAAAAATCTATTATAATCAGATTCTATCTACCTTTATTCCAAATGATAACGGATTGTCCTGTGCAGCTTGTTATTAAAATGAGATTATTTGTGTCCATAAAAATATTATTATCATCTTGATGAGAATATCCTGGCCGTCTGTCGTCACTGCTGCTGCTGTCCTATCTACTAGGTTGATCTATAAAGTCTTAAAGCAGAATTTCTTTTTAATTAAAACGTTTTCACGCGTGCATATTTTTCTCGCTAATTAGCACACTTCCTCGTAAAAAATTACTTCAGGGTGGAAGGGAGGGAGGGATCATCAATCACGGCATCATCGCAAGGGCTCTACAGTTTTATGAGTGTAGTTATGTCACAGCAATTATTTATTTCGTGCTGGCTGTCTTTCTTGATTAACTTTTAAAGGTGGTGTGCTCCTTGCGGGAAATAATTTACGACAAGTCTCGGATTCTTTTTAGCGCTATTACATTGTCAACAACTGTCAGTCACGCTTTTTCGTGTACTACTGCAACTTATACGCTCGTTATATAACTGCCAATGTCAATAAAAACCGTATTAAAATTCCAGTAGTCCGTTTAATCCCGTAAACACGCGACGCGACAATTTCTCGCTCATCTAAAATTCTCACTCACTAACCACCACCGACCGAGCGACCGCTGCGCGTTTCCCAGCTAGTCTCCACCGTAAAATCGCAGTATTCGCGAATGAAACGAACCACAGACCACACAATGCGAGTTGCGTGCGCGCCCAACAAAACATTTTTTTGCCAAGCCATTAAAGTGCTATCATTATTTTCTATAAAAACTGTTTTTACAGGCAGCATAGCACTGAAATCGTTAATTATTCACGAAATTGATTGATTGATTTCTACTTGAACTCATTCGCTCTTCAGAGGAGAGGGGAGTAAATTTTAAAATATGCAGAATATAGAGCCTTTTTCATACGAAATGAGTGGGTCATCATTAACATGTGAGTGTGTATTCAAAAAACCCTTTTATAATCAAACGTGGTGGCGGTAATATAAGCGTACGTGTAATGTAAAGCCTAAATTAGTTGGATCAATGAACCAGAAAACCAAACGGGCTCATTCAAACAAAACAACGGAATTCTATTAAACTGCATTTTGGTGCCTACCTACTTACCTACTAGTACAAAACGTTATACACACTTTTTACGACTTGCATATTATCCACCTATATTGCAGCGCTACAAAAGCTGAAAATATATATGGCATTGCGTATATAAATAATAATATTTACTTTCGTTGTAAAAATTCTCAAACACTCTAATAGTAACACCACCAGTCAAACAAGATTTTTTTCTGGGTTCCTTCTTGTTTTTGTTGCATAATCCTTTGTTGTCACACAAACTACGTTATTGGCTTTCCTTCTCCCCCCAAAAAGCTTCGTCGTCGTCGTCGTCATCATCGTCGTGTTGTTTGTACACTCTCAACAAGCGAGTCCCCAGCATTTTTCTGCTGCTCTTTACTCATCTTGCTGCATTGCATTGACATTTTGCGTTTAAGTAATCCTGTTCTAATCAAATTTCTCAAGAATTTCAAGCAGCAAGACACGAAATCCTTTAAATGATCAAGAATATGGCGGGTGACGTAGGCCGCGTGATGATGGTAGCTCTTCTACTAGCTACCTATAAAATAAACAGCCCCAGAGAGTATCGTAATTGCGTGAGCTTGACACACTGAAAATTATGATTTGTCATGTCATAATTGAATTAATTTAGGCGCAATAATTGGCTAATAGGCGCATTTCACCAGACACTTCTTACGTGGAAGATCTCGCCTAATTGTGAGCCCATGCAAAGCTACTGAGTAGGTACCCTTGGATGGGTGTATACTACACGCAGGAAAATCCATTTAAATTTTATAATTTGAAATTAAAAAATCATTGCCCCTCAAGCAATGTAAGACAGGGGGCAGTAAATATTGAATAAATCTGTCGATGCATTCGAAAAAAAATAACCCAAAAAAAGAAAAAGTGCAATTGGAAATCATTGATCCGAGTCTGAAGAATTAGATCTTTGAATTAGATTAGTTATTTGAAAAAGTGCATTTCAATGTACATTAAGTAATATTGCACTTTTTTTCTCTCTCTCTCGACGCAGCCCAGAGCCCTTCACCTTAGGCACCTCGCGTAATCATCACCATCACTCTGAGCATCATCATCATCATGATCCTCGTCGTCGTTATCATCATCCTGAAGTGAGGCTAACGCAAAAGGAAAAACACAAATAAAAATTATAATTCCGCACAACAATGCATTTTAATATGTTTTCAGGGCGTATGTTTCTCATTCCTATTGTTATTCAATCGCCGTCACAATCCCAAATAGAAAATCTGTCTACGCTGCTCACAACAATCAGCAATAAAACCCAATTCCTCCTCACGTAATCATGATCATTACAGCAGCAGCAGCAGTTATAACCACGATAAAGCAACAATTGAAAATTGCATTAGGTGTGATCTCTATTTTTTTGTTCTGAAATGCTCTTTTTTCCTCTAGAAACTCTCCTCGACATCGAGCTAACGCTAACGCCTGTAAAAATATCGGAATATTATCGATCGTGTGCGCGTTTGTTTACACAGCGTTTAAATTGTACCTTGAAATGACTTAACAATAACTTAAGTGTGCTAAAAACGCAAAAATCGAAAGGGAAAGGAATCACGTCTGATTGAATCCCTTGATAACCTGACACAACCCTATTATTTAACCTGTGCGCTCCGCTGCTACACAAGATTTTCTGGTGATAGGTGCATGCTGGCTGATCGCTGATCACGACGACTACAACGACGACGATGAAGCTGATGGAACTGTGGGTATCCCTCGCGCAGTACCTTTTTGGAGGCTATCCAACGCGAAAAAAAGGGATTTTCAGTGCGCACATTAAAGAGGCTTACAAGAAGGGAATCAGATCAACAGCAAATATCACGCACCATCATCATCCTCGTAGCATGATCGTCGTCGTCGTTGTCGCAAACTCACCATTCTCTTCCGTCCCCGCTAATAAAATACGACAATTTAAATAACTTAACAAGTCTGATGCCTTCTGGTGGTGATATATCATTTTTGAAGCAGTTTGTGGTACTAGGGTAGTAGTTTTGCTGCAGCAGCAAATATGTCTCCACATTTTAGAGAAGGGAACACCGTGCAATTTATGGGCGATATGTCAAACAATGAAATGTTCTTCAGGTTGTAAATAATGTTCATATTTCAAAATAAGTGCATATCGACTAGATACAGGGTATATACAGAGTGTTACATTTTCAAAAACGCGATTTCTGTGCGAAATTAAATGGAATGCAGCAAGATGCAGCGAAACTGCTGCTGCTGCTTTTGCTGTCGTCGTCGAAATATAATGATGCTATGTACAGTAATAGCAGCAGCAGCAGCAGCAGCGCACTGGGCACACTCACACACAGTGTATATAATTTTTGAAGGAAACTCTTCTGCACTGACAATGAGAATGTGTCATCTCATTGTTAGTCGTATTATGCTGTCCTGTTTGCAATTTGAGGATTCATAATAATAAAATCATACACACACACATCCCCAACTCATAAACATACACACATGCAGATAGATATGTGCATTCATATATAGTTCAAAATATATTTATATGTTGATTGTAAACTGCAGCAGGCTGAAATTGGTGCTGCTGCAACGTAGCAAACATTATTATGATGATGATGATGGTAATGGAGGCAGTCAATAAGACGAAGGAATGAATAAAGCTCGAATAATTCGTTATACAAGACTACCCAACATTTTTACTCCATTTCATCCCCAAATAACTTGAATAATGTGGTAAACTTTGTTCATCCTCACACAAACAGCGCTTCGCAGCGGCAGCAGCAGAGGGGAATAATGTAACGTAATAATCAAGAACTGAAGAAGGAGTCGTCAGATAGGAGGAGTACCTTCGAATTATTGACTGAGAGAGCTGTGTGTGTGTGTGTGTGTTTCTGCGTGGATGTTGTGTGCGTCTTTTGCGAATGATAACAAAACGATACTGTTGCGTACTATCACTTCTCTTGCGTATACGCAAATGCACCATTCATTTTGCCGAGAGTCTTTGTAAACGTGTAATAATATAAATTAAAATAAGCAACGTTGAATGTGTATACGAAATCGGTCAGCCAATGTACAAACTACCCCTTCGAGAAAGTTAGCCCCTTTGTAACTGTGAATAATATAGTTGCAATGCGTTTGTACGTTGCGTTCCTTCACTCTCCAACACCACGAAGGATGAGGATGATGATGATGATGATGATGACTGCTATGTGCACAACGAAACGTTATTAAACCAACTGACATTTATAGAGTTTAATAGTAATTGAGGAGAAGTAGTAAGTAGCGTGGTGGTGGTAGTAGTAACAAAGTTGTTTGCAGTGAGCAAGGCTCCCTATCCTTCATCAACATCTCACACACTATATCTGCATCCTCCTCATCAATAGATCAGTGTATTACTGGAGTGGTGCATATGTAGTCCACTTGAGAAAGGAGTTTCAGTTTCATTTGAGCTATTGGTGGTGACACGACACGAGTTCCTCTAGTTCTGCTTCTGCTCAGAACACCCTGTAGTCTCTCAGTAAATGTGAATGCTGTTGTCGTCGCGCATTTGTTCTCCGAGTCCTCTCAAAGTGCCAAGTAATAAAAATAAGCGAAGGAAGCCGCGGCGTGACGCTGCTGTAACGAAGGGTCCGGTTTCACGGACGACGACATTGTCACCTTTTTTATTTAATTTTGTGTCATTCGTAAAGAGTCTCCTTCGGGACAACACAATCCAGGACAAAATGTACAAGGCATTCGTTGCTCTACTCTTCGTCGCACATACAGGTAAGATCATTATCCACGCACACCCATTTCCTGTTCTATACAAATTTGCCTTCTTTGCAGTTCCTATTGCTTTGTTTGGTAGTCTTTGTCAAGCCAAGCGCGCACACTTTCATAACACCTACTGCAAATCTACAAAAATAGCTGCCAGTGTATCTTTTCCCCTTTGACGTTCCCTTCATTTATTTTTATTTTCATCAAAGAAGTGACTGTTGGAAATATAGATTGTCGGCAGTGATTAAAGGAACGTTTTTTTTCTTCTTCTCTCGCTTTTTTGAAGAAAAAAATAATCAAATTTTGATTATTGAAAAGGAAACGCTTGTTAGGTGCTGTTGATACCCTTTTCTGCATGTACATATATCCAACAGAGATGAACAAACAACTCACAACCGTTTTCTCTCTCAGTGCCAGTATTTGTTTTCTACATCGCGGTCTTTGTTGTAGACACTCACACACACGCAGACAATCATGTTTTTTTCTCTAAATAAAAATAAGTAAATCGATTCAAACTGCATGAAGAATTTCAAAGCGCAACAAAGCAGAAAACTTTGTTGCTATTTTATCTTTCAACTAAGCTGATGTGTGAGTTGTCTGTATGTGTGTAATCCAATGCCGTTTATATTGTCATCATCATTATCACCTTTTTGCTCACTCGCACACACAAACACACATCATACAAACACGCTCGTTATATATTACGCCGCGTTTAGTTAGCAGAAGCCATTATATCAGCAAAAGGAGAAAAAACTGTAATCCTTTTCATTCGTATTATATTATGCTCAGCGAAGCAAACAACATTTTTACGCGAATAAAAAAGATACACAGATGCTTACAATTAAAATACACTATTAAGCTGATAAAAACAATAAAGTAGTAAGGAAGGTACTTAATATTATTAATAATTTTACAATTATCATTATTGCACTTTCATTTTCAGCTTTGCACGCCTTTACATTGTAATTGTACCACACGACGCGGTATAAAAAAAGAGATGGGAAAGGCGAGAGAGAGAGATATTGAGAGAGAGATGTATCACCTATTTACGTATTATGCTGGGGTATACTTTGTTTGTAGGATGTGAAGGTTCACGTTTTTTTCATAATAGCAATAAATAATTATTACGCTGTTGTGTGCAAGTAGAGCCTCTTAAATAGCTGGACATGATTCATAATAAGCGCATAGGTAGTCATAATTACTTTTCCCCTTTGGTGATGCAAAAGTTTCTACGAATTTTACTAGAAAAAAGCTTATTATGTGTGTATCTACTAAAAATACGCTCACACAGAGAGGAGACGATCATGAACTCCAATTTGTTTTGCTACGTGTGTGGCATCCCAAGCAGGATGCTAATAGGTAGCTTTGAGTTTCAGAAGGAAGTATTTTATATCCCAGAGAGTACAGCCACAAATTGGCAAGCATTAAATTGAAATCTGCGGAGAGCTCGCCCATTTACGTCGGTGATTATTTTGAAAAAAGGGAAAATGCATTTTCTCCCAGCACAGCCCCACCATCATCATCCTCACGAGGAAAATGCTCTCACCAGTCACATACACAAACAAACAAGCTATTTAATAACAGCTACACCGTTGTTATATAAATCTTTCTATCGTTATGTCTTGGCTCTGCTTTACAACGACTAATTTTGCCCAGTTTTCTTCAGGTAGCAAGCAGCATACACGTTGTCACTTAATTGGGTATACGCAAATCATGCGTACACGCGCGCACACAAAGAATGAAAAGAGTGGGGCTCTTAAACAAGCTAGAAAACGTCATTATTTTTAGACGTGGAGGATATGCATTTAGGCAAGAGGGGAGTTTAGCCTTCAAAACGCTGTTCTGTTTTTTTTATAAAAAGCTAAAGCATGACCGAGAGAAACTTGAGATCAGTTTCATTACCGCAATGCGTATAATCAAGATCACGTTGAGAATGTGTGCTGTATTACCTGATGTACAGTTACCTACAGAATACCTACGTGTACACAGATTAGGTGGTGGGGTGGCAGTAGTGCATGTCGGACAGCAAAGTGTAATCGATTTCTTCCCAATAAAATTGAATTTTACAATTAATAGTTTATCTTGAGCCCAGCGAAACAATCAAGGGGGATCGTTAAATGCCTGTTTGCTACAGCAATTTGCAGTAGAAAGAAGAGTTGTTGTGAGTTTTGTACGTGAGTCCCCGTAAAGCACGGTTTTTCTACTACAGGATGCACATAAATAATCTACCATGCAAAAACACGTGTGTACGTACGTAAGTACTTTATCTCGGTACGTATTATTAGATAGTTATTGTTATTATGCGTGTTTTATTTGCATTTTAACTACCTCTCCTACTAAAAAATGAGACGTGAAGTACATAAACGAAAAGCGAAATATGTATTTTTTTTTTCTCTCTCTCTCTCTCGTTTTGGAATGTTTTATTAGTAACATGGTGCAAAGTAGAGCTTGCACTTTTCCCTTTCATTTGGAGGAGATCCGTCGATTATCTTTGTGTATCTTGTTTTAACTACTTTGACGAGCTAGCAAGTACAAGTTGATGTAAATTCACGCATGTGTACCACCACCACCACCGCCACACCAAGTAAAATTTTTTTAGCAGAGATTTTTGAAAAGGCAACAGTTTTACAACAACGTGCTCGTCGTCGTTGTATGTAAACTAGGTTTATACTCAGTCGAGCAGTGTGTGTAATCATATTACTCACAGATGTGTGGTTTTGAAAACGAACTTGATTCGATTGCAAAATGCGCATAGAGAGATATATACACAAGTTTAATTTTGAAATCAAAAAAAGGTTTTCTTGCACGATTAGAAAGGAATTTGTTTGGTGTGCATATGGCACGTAGGTAGAATATATATAGAAAGAGGCATTTGTTTTTTGTACCGTTTATTGAAACAATATTTTTGTAGTGTGTATGTATGTATGCATATTGCAGAGGTAAAATTGGTTGAGAAAAAGTCTTTAAAAAATGACGTAGAGATAATAATAAATGCCACAACACCCAACAATTATCGGATGAGTGATGTACACTACACAACTCTGATCAATTTCAAGATATATACATATAAACAGGTAAAACTTCTAAAAATGGAGGATAATAATAAGGACTGAGGCAAAGGGTCTGACGATGTAGTGCGAAAAATAAGTGGCGGCAGGATTGAATTATATTTTTTTTGTACAAAAAAGAACTTTCTTCATTATTTTCGGTAAAATTGTATACGTACAGCATGTAACCTTATTTATTGGTTATCATCGATTTCAAAAATAAATATACGCACTCTTTTCTATTTTTTTTCTCTCCGCCGACTCCTGTATTTAATCTGAGATCGCCATTCACGCCCCTAAAAAATTCGATGAAGAAGACGAGACGAGAAATACTCCTCTTGAACAGTTTTTAGTTTTAATTCTCCCTCTCGACACACACTCGCCGTGAAGAAACAAGAACAACAAACGGCGTTATTGCTATTTGTTTGTTTGCAAAACAAGAGAAAAATATTTCCCCAACAGAAATATATCTCGCAACTGAAAGATTTACAACTTGATTATCGCGAGAGAGGATGATGACAGGGGAAAAAATATTTGGTACATGTGTGAAGTGCAACACACAGAGAGAAGGAAACTGGGTCGATTACTAAATTACCGTATCGGTTACTCTAAAGGAAAAAAACGAACAAAAAGAAATTGGTATGTAGAATGCACTGTGTGATTTATGATTTTGTAAATGCACTCTCAACAGCATTAAACGAGCCATTTTTTTGGTTCCTAAATGGTAAAGCGTGTGTGTTTTTGTCTATGTGTGTGTGCATTTTTACAGTCGAGGTGCTTTTAAAATTAAAGGGATTTTTTTTCTTCTTTTCGCCTTGTCACTATTTTTATACCTACTTTTTCAAACTCACAGAAAGATGATGATAAGCTGGTATGTTTGTATGTATGTGTGTACTACACAGATACACGCGTTTGTGATTGAATTCAAGTGCAAATGAAGAAAAACAGCAACAAAAATTACATGCGCCAGAAATGTCTGCACAACAACGCCGCGCAGTAGTTGTACATATTATGCACCACCGGCTAGCTCGATGAGAAAAAAAAATTAAATGCTTCAATTGGGTTAAGTTTCATGCAACATTTGTGTTTTGTTCTTGAACAATTTATTATTGTTTGATGGTTCGTAAGGATAGGGTAAAGTACGCTAGAGCTAGAATTTGTTATTTTTTCTTCCAAGAAAAAGAAGTCAACGTGCCCCCTGAGAATGAGATCTTCTCAAGGGTAAATTATCCCTTTTAAAAACTCTCGTTTCTTCGTTCTACCGTAGTAGTACCAGACGTACAAACTGCGCCTTTGTTTAGTAAACACAACCTCATCAGCATATAGATCTACAGCAATTATTATTACACGAAAATATTTTTGTAATGCTGTGCTGTGGAGGGGAGTAGTTAGTAGTGGTGGTAGTGGTGTACAGTTTTATATTTTTCTCACAGAGCAAATACATTGTGTAAAATTTAGCGGCTATTAAAAGTACACGCTCATTTAGTTAGTTTTTTTTATATTCTCTGGGGTTTCATTGAAGCGTGCTGGCATTTATGTGTAGTATAGGGACAGCGTCAGATGTCTTCACAGTTTCTAAAGAGTCACGTTAAATGACGACGAGCCTTTTGAATGGCTATAATTATCATAAAAAGTGAAGCAAGAAGCCTTTTTAATCGAATGCGATTTGAACTTCATTGCTGCAACTACTGCTACCGTTATTTGGGGGCTCTATTCAGAGAGACAGATAGGAAGATCCTTGCCTTTTACTTTGTGTGTGATAATAAATCCCCTATCAATGTCAGGATTTGTTTGGGGCTGACCCTCAACAAAATATATATAAATCATTTTGTGTAATAGACAAAAGTTTCAATTAACTTTCCCTCGAATCATGTTTACCACACTGAAATGCATCTGAAGGCCAGCTTTGTCAGCTGGTAACGACGGTTTGATGAGGAGAATGATGACGGTCAAAAAAAGAACGTTGAGCGAGCGCAACTCCAACTCTAATAAAGATTTTAACAAACACGTCAAAAATAACTTGTTGTGCAACAACATGTTTTTGAGTGTGCATCAGTTGAAAAACAAGCTAAAAATATCCGGAAAACCAGAAAACAATTCCAGGGTCTTGTTCCTCTTTTAAGGACAAGAGCGCGCATGTTATTATTACGTACTTTACTTAAATAGCCCAAACAGATTACAATGCGCCTAATTATTTTGGGCGAGGAAGAGGTGTGTATATAATAGTTGCGTGCTGCTGCTGATGGTTGCTGCACTTCAAGACGACTCTCGCAGATAAGAGTAACGTAATAAAGCCATATCGCAGCCTTTGAAGGCCTTTACAACGTCAAGGATTAAAGTTGAATGAAAGAAAAAGTGTTCAAGTTGCGGCACACCTTTTCTCGAGAACCTCCATGCATGCTACTTTGTCCACAAAATGACAACGTTCCGACGTCTCCACCTACTACTACCACTACAATAAACAACACCACCACTATCAGCCCAGTAAAGTAGTCAAAGTACCACACAAAAGGAGTTTAGTGTGTTTGTAATACCGAGGGCTTTGCTGACCAAGACATATGACTACGACAATTATTTTATTTATTCATCATCATCGTCATCGTCGTCATCACAAATGAATCACATCATTTGTTCATTAGGAAGCCTTTTTGAGGCACACATACCAAACAGATAAGCAGGTCGAGTGTTTGATACACAAAAGTGAATGGATTTTGGTGGATGAAGAGTTTGAGTTTTGTTCCCTGTTGCTGTACCATGTAGCCGGTGTAGTGCTGGCTGCAAGCTCTGTAACTGGTGACTTGGCGAGGGATATCACTACCAGAAAAAAACTCTTGAGATGATTTGTCTTTATGGAAGGTTCTCTCTATGCATAAATACCTAGATAGGGATATAGTAGTAGGCGCCTGTAAGAGTGCAAAAATGAATGATCCTGCTCTGCCATTTGTAAACATGACCACTAAACCCTAAAAAACTTTTACTTTCACTTGGGAGCTGTTTGCATCTCACGAAGATTACAAGATTACGATAAGCTCGGTCTTAGCGATACTAATGAAGAAATGATGAATGAGTTGTGGGATTCTTATCCAATTTCAAGATCTACATGGATGAATACACTCGGTGTATTTCTGCCTGTCTGTCTGCATGTGTGTGTGTGTCTGTGTGTGTGTGAACAGACTCACGCCAGTCAATTGTGGTGCACGTCAATAAACGAGAAAAAACGCTTTTTTGCCTTTTTCTAATATATTGTCTGCGTGCTTCTAGTAAATCTTCTATTACTACACACACACCAACTGATTTTTCATTGATAATAGCATAAACACTACACTGCTTTGTTTCTCTCTCCCTCATTAGCAGTTTTCGTAGCTTTTGTGTAAACACGTGATTCCCTCTAACAGTTTTATGGCATCTTCGTTGTCTATAATTAAGTAGGTGATTTATCACACAAGCATATAATTTCTTGTTGAAAAAAAACCTTATCGAAAAGTTCCTTTTTGCTTTTTCCCATTAATCAACTTAAAACTACGCGTGCCTTGTATCGTTTACTATATTCTTTTTTTTTTGAAAAAAGTCTGAAAATCTTAAATAGGTTACCAAATACCAAAACCCTTTTAAAACATTACGTATTTATGCCCTTTATCACACACACGGCGAACCACAGGGAACATGGAAGTGGCATCGCTGCTGCTACAGTGCGTATATACACATTACACACACACCAATAATTATGTTGCGGTTGTTTGACAGAAAAAAAACTAGTTATAATGTTGATGATTACGATGTTAAATGGCGATGATGTTATAACTTGCTGGTATGCCGTATGACATTATATCCACTATTTTATTCTGTAAATTAGGCAACGACTCCTCACGAGGGTTCATTCATTTTCTCCTTCTTATCAGCACACACATCAATATGCGAATACATCAGAAATATTTTTTGGCCAATCTTTAAGTACAAAATTTTCTGGCCATGTAGGGAAACGAGATTATGTCATCATCATTGTTGCTGCTGTTGCTGCTGCTATGCGTAGGTATGTGGGGTATGTGTGTGTGTGCATAATATTCAAACTTGCATCAAGCCACAAATTTACATACGTGTTTTTTACTGTTACTACTTTATAGACTTCTATAAAAAATGTTCTTGAAACGTATATACGCAAGCGTACCAGGGAGTATGATAAAAAGCGTTGCGTTAATTTTTTAAAAGCATCTTCAGTTAGGATGACGTGGGCATTGCGTACCACGCGTGTAATGCATGCATGTGCAAATGTCTTGAACAAATCATGTTTGTATGCAGTGCACACGATTGTTTTTTTTGAAACCCTTAGTCACCTAAACAATGTTCGACCAGATCAATTTTCTTGTAGTCAACTGACGTTTAGGGGGTTGTTTAAATAGGATAGGTAATTACAGAGTGTATTTAATGGCGCCCATCAATATCGATATTTTTCTCTCTCTCTGTTCTGTGTCTGTGTTTGTAGCTGAGGCTCGCCAAAACGAGTATTTGAAAAGGCGAAAATGCAATAAATAACTGTTTTGTTGTACGTTTGTGTAAGTGCACGCTAGTGGTGATGATGATGATAGTTTGGTCATTGTATAATTGACGATTATGATAATGATAATGTGGCTGTTTGCATTTTAATCGTTTTTTATTTATTCTGGCTACTGTCAGAACTAGTCAGAGACGATAATAATTACATAACTCTAGTGTAAGAGTAAGTGTGTGTAGGAACGGTTAATTAACTTCTACGGTTTAAAAAGGGACTCCCTGCTGATAATGGCGGTTAATCAGAGAACGTATACTGCATTGTGACACTCATAAATTTACAATTCATTATTTCCCATTGGGACTCTGCCATACAGCAGGTCTGCCTGCACAACTTTGTTTCATGATTGGATTCTCCTTTGTTGAGAATTTGCATATATGCACCCCTTGTAATTTACTACAAAATAGCATTTTGCAAAGCAAGAAAATTGCAAATTTTGAAATTATTGCATCAAAAAAGTGCACTGAAAAACTGCATACATTATTATTGTGGATTTGTCAATGAATTGAATTAGCCTAAAAAAGAATTAAATCTGTACTACTACTACTGCGGTACATATGACGTGAGCGTCAACATTCTCGCGGAAATCGGCTTTTGGATTGTACTGCGCATTTCGTAAGCAACACCCACAGACAGCACATTTTAAACATGCCATTCGAAAAAATTAATTTTCAGAGAGCGCTCGTGATAATCGCTGATCTTAACAAATACGCGGATAGCTGCCGCTGCAGCAGCAACAGCATCAGCATCGCGTCTCTGAGAGCGCCCATTATCAGATACAAGATCACTTTCACTGAAGACCCTGCGGGGTGCATTCGGAAATAATGGTATTTTCCCTCTTACGATTACTCTCCATTACTTTGCTTCCTTCTGACGACCGAGAGATGTCTGTCTTCTCAGTGTGCACACTTTGAAGCGATAAGTGTACGCTTTTTACGTAACACTTTATCCTTATCATCCCGTCATTAATACGTGTGTGTGTTAAAAATGCACCCCAGAATTAGAAGAGGCGCCCAGATGCTTTAAAGATAGACAGAGTATTAAGCAGAAGACAAGCATGGCCATTTAATTTCTGTCCCTATTAAATATATAATGCATACTAAACGTCGCAAGTTACATTTGCAATTTGTCTGAAAATGACACGCCGCACACGACAAATAAATACGTGTATATACGAGCTCTACAGCAAGTCGTTTATCACTTTTCGTTTCTTTCAAACTGTTGCCTGTGTGCACAGCGAGACTCCTCCGTTATCATCATCTTCAGTCAGATTTTTCCTCCGAGTTGCCGCATCAGCCTCGCCCTTTTTTGTCCGCATCATCATCACACGACGAGTAATGTTCTGATTCGTTAAACACCACACAACACACACATACACAAAGAGAAGAAAAAAAAGCTCTTCCGTGTTAGCTCTAATTCATCTCGAGAGCAATCACAAATCTGTGCAACAATGTATTTCAAACGGTTAAGATGATGACGATGATGGTGATGCGTTACTTCACACAGGTAGCACAAATGTAGTAGCAAGTACCACCCCAACCAATTCCTCTTTTTTTACACGCTACTACTCTCCTACTACTACACAACGGCTACTCTGGTGTGTCGACAAGATAGATCAAAACACAAAGCCCCACTCTCTCGCCTGAATGAGTTACCCTGTCTGTCACATTGAGAAAAGAATTCAAAAAACACTTTTCGCAAATAGTGTATCATCACTTGCATATTTACAACCTGATTATTATTACATATCGTAATGAATCGTCATAAATAACGCTGTTGTTGTTCAGCTTACGTGTGTATGTGTAGCGAGTAGTCTAATACGCACCATTACTCTACAAACAGATTCACTTTCATAAAAATAATCTACTAAACTACGAGCACAATAAATGTTACCATTATTATCCGTAATTTCCTCTTCGCAGACAGGCAGTAGTAAGTAGTAGGAGCGTCATCGCGTCGACATCGTCGTCGTTGTTTCGTCGAATTATCATGATACCACGCGGTTGTAACAACACACGGCATGGCAGTGGGTTGACGGCTGTTGACAACAGTAAAATGGGTAGTAGTCTGTAGTCTGTATTGACACTATATACACTACTCCTGCAGACTGCCCCGCTGATAATTTTATGGCGATGACGATCAGCGATTCATATTCCTGCAAGTTTTTCGCGTCTTTTGTCTTTCTACACAAGTAAGTGCACTCGTTCCTGAACAAATGATAATAATTAGTTTCCGACTATTTATTAATGACTAAATTGATCGACGACGAGAGGGTGAGACTCTCTGTCGGTATCATCAATGATGATGATGATGACGACGACCGCTGGTAAAAAAATAACACTTGATTCAAAAGCGTACAAGAAACAATGTGCATTATTATGTACACGCGTAGATGAAACAAGGCGAATTTTTTTAAAGCTCGTCATTGTGCTTATTTTCTTCCATTTTTTCCATACCATCAGAAAACATTGTTTGTGTGTGTGCGCGCATATAAGTGAAGGAATGAATGAATGAATGGATGACTCTTGTAAAATTCACTTTCAGTTGTAGTGGCAGCAGCAATGGAGGTAATTAGAGTATTGATTCATTTAAACAAAAGAGTGCATTTAATATGCACCTACCTACCAGGCGGCAATCTTTTTTTCTTCTTTACTCTCCTTCTCGTCGCCAGAGCAGAAGACAGTTATGACTAATTAGTAGGCCCTTTCTTTTACAGTAGTAGTCAAGCCCCTCGTCTATCATCATCATCATCGCGATCATTCATTTTTGTTCCTGCTTGCTCCATATAAAAGTTGCCATTTTTTCTGCCGACTTGTGAGTGACTGCGTTGCTCGTACCTAATTTTTTACACGGTCAGGTGTAGGTACACACACACTTTTGGAAGTTGACTACATTGTACTCTCTGAGACAATTAGAGATCCCATTACTCTGCTGTGTGATCTTATTTCGGAACGTTGAAAAAAAAATCTTGAAAAAGGAAATAGGTTACAACGTCGCAAACCCGTATATATAACACACACATTACTTTCATTAGCGTAATAAATTGCTTGAATGGTTTTTCCCAATTGAGTCGCTCATTGAAACAATTGCCCACACATGCTAACTATTCTATTACTACAGCAAACCTGCTACCAGCTTATAGCCAAGGTGTGTGTGTGTGTACACCGTATAACACACACATTTTTAGTGATGAGCAAACATTACTACTGCGGCTGCTGCTGCACGAGGGAGTTGTTACATAACTTCACTTGACTCTCAGGTAAAAAAAGGCAAAACTTCATAAATAGGTGCCTGTCTCTGTGTGTAAAAGTATGTTTGTATGAGAGAATATTATGGCAGCAACAAAAATTGGATCACAGAGACCACTCCACGGCGAGTAAGATACCTAAAAAAGCTCTGCTGCTGCTGGTGTGTACACTTGTGATTGCCACAATTTTTTGGGTTGTGGCCCTGTCCCTTAAGAAGAATTAAGTGGGCCCCGGTTTGCATTTATTGCAAGATATATTTTCGTCGTGACTCAAGTCTTTTTCACGAATATGCATGAGTAACTCGTTGAATTCCTGAACAATAAAAAAATCCACAAACCTTTTTGCATATCAATGTCTCACAGCTTAAATGTGTGTGTACACATACATGTTCACAGGTGACAATGTACATGGCCGTCGTGGTGTTTGCCAATGCGAAAAAAAAAATTTGAACGGACCCCCTTTTAACTGGGCACACAAAATAGGTTGTTGTGTGGACATAGGGCGAGAGAGAGAGAGACTTGAAGACCAAACTGCGATGCGTGTTTTGAAATCTGTAGTGGTGGTGGGACCTGTTGATAAATGCCCATGCTTTTCGGAGTTCGAATACAAAAGCTGATATGCTGGTGTCATGCCGGCTTGTTGTCAACTCATTAGACAAATCCATAAATGGGATTGATCATGATAATAATAATGCCACGTAATCACGTTGCGTTTTTTATTGTTGGGGACTGGGCTGTTGTGGAGGGATGCGGAGAAAGAGAGAGATAAATTAACAATTTGTATATTTATAGCGTTGTTGGGAAGAAGATGAAACATGTGCGTTGTTTGTTGTCGCTGTGAATTTGTGGATGAATGCCGAAATGAAATTACACACGTGATTACAGTGATGGAACAATTATATATAGGGAGTCTCCTTCTATCCTCTCTCGATGTAGGTAATAAGTGGGTAGGTAACCTATCATGTCACAAGTATCACAAAAGGGAGTCGTAAAATTTGAAAGAGCACCTAACCTTATATGCGGAAACACTTTTTATTATTATTATTATTAATATAATTCAGATAGGGTGCATTAGCTTCATCATCATCATCATCGTCATCATCAACAATCATCGTAGAAGTACGACGATATGATAAGGGGTATCAACAAAACAAAGAAGAATAATAGAACAAGAAGGGATTGTCGTTATTGTTGTTGTGAACGTTGTTTTTTTTGCGCTGGTTGTTGTCGTGCAGTTGCGAAATCTTCTTTTGCATAAATTGCGAAACTATGTAGTTTTTTCAGACAATCTATCGTGTAGCATAACAATAGGATCAGATTACTTGCGCACTGCAAATCAAATTATTATTATTATTATTGTTATTATTGTGTGGATAAATAAACTACAATTGATGCTGCTGCTGCCGCCGCGGCGAGATTGATTAATGGTTAAAGATGAATTTGTGTTTGGGCTTGAGTTTTAAATGTTTTGTTTGTTTGATTTGTTACAGTATGTTACTGGTAAGTACAGAAATTTGCGGAAAATAAATTTTTAGGGGCAAATTTTTATTAATGTCTTGTGCTTGATTGGAAAATAGAAAGTGCCAACGGATTCCAGTGCCCAAATCCCAAGGATAACCCCAACCCAGGCACCTTCTCCCGTCACGCTCACCCAGAAGACTGCAGGAAATACTACGTGTGCTTGGATGGAAACCCACGTGAGTACGGATGTCCAATTGGAACCGTATACAAGATCGGAGGGGATGACTACAGCGGACAGTGCGAAGACCCAGAGGGTGTTGAGGGTTGTGAAAACTACTACGGAGATGAGTTGAAGCACATCAAGAAGAGCGAGCTTCTTTTGGGATTGGACGGAAACTACAATAACAAGAAGAGTACCAACAAGCCCACTCTCCGCAAGAAGGTTCCACAAACCCCAAAGCCTGAGGTTCAGTCTGCTCCAACCCAGGTTAACAACAACCGCGTTCAACAACTTTCAACCAGAGAGCGCGTCAGACCTGCCCCACAACCTGTTCAACAACCCCAACAAGTCCCGCAAGCTGCCGCCAGACCCGCTCCACCACCACGTGTTGCCCCAATCCCCACTACTAGGTAATATTGAAAATGAAAGAAATGGTACACCAAAATATTTTTGTTTCATTTCTTACCCACTTTGTTTCCGTTTTGTTTACAGAGCCCCTCCCACCACCACAACGGCCAAGCCAGCTACCGGAGATAAGGCCGATGACTATTATTACTACGATGAAAACTACGACGAAAACACTCCAACTCGCCAAGCCCAATAATTTTAGTTAAATAAGTTCTTTTTTATACTGTAAGTTAAAAGTTTCATTTTTATACAAAAATATAAAAACTGATAAAAAATTTAAAACAAACGTCCGTCAGTGTGTAACAAGCGTTCCTTTTATTTGTCATCATTTTTCACGAAATCAGATTATTATGTTGAATGAATAGTCTTTATTTAATTAATGAAAAAAAATCACGAAAAATATACAAGCCATGATTAAATTATGTTACTTCAAGGAAGACAAGGCACTCTCCAACACTTCTATTTGTTCCACGATCCGACTGTACAAAAATGAGTCGGGAACAACCATCCTGTCCAGCTCCATTATCTCTCTCGCTGTTTTCAAATATGCCAATATGTCATTCAAAGCGTCATTGTATTCGTCCTTGTTTATTTCCTTTTTATTGAACTTTGTTCTTGAAAGGTTGAAATCGGACAGGGACATTTGAAATAATGTCACCCCTGTGGCCAAACATACGCAAGCGATTATTATTTTAAGGAATTTTACTAATAAACTGTATCGCTTGTAGTACAGAATAATTAATTTTTCAAAAAACATGTAAAGCCTTGCCTCTCAACCGTGTCAAACCTGGATCGATCATGTCAAGTACACTCAACAGCTGCACACAAAGCGATTTTGCCCTGGAAAAGCGGTCCACATCCAACTCCTCTTTACCGTCACCCCCCGCATCCGCCTCAGAAACGTCCCCTCTCCCGTAGGAGTAATTAAGGCTCTTGATCACGTTCAGCAAAACGTGATGATTTGGATGCAAGACCTTACCGCTGTATTTTTTCAGGACTCTCTCCAACCTGGAAATTTCTGACCCCACTGTACTCCTACTCACCTCTTCTATATCTTTATTTGCTTTCCTCAAAATTGTTTGAACCTGCTCCTCTTTCATGGCTTTCGAGCACCGACCCCCACTCGCCCCGTTACTGTTTTTGGAATTTGGGGCACCCCTTTTGCAATTTTCCGCAGATACGTTTGTACATATCCAGTCAGTTGAATGCACACTTAACGGATCTTTGGGTAGCAGGTATCCAGTAGCACAGTCCGTACATTTAACGGCGGATATGTACGTGGCAAACTCGGTAGAATCCTGACATCTGCGACAAAGGCAGTCAAAATATTTGGTGTCTTTCAAAAAATAACGACGATCGCTTGTTCCACTCAGTTGATTACAGTAGGATGTGGTTATCATTTCCCCTTTTTTAATTGGAATGGATGACCGCACAATCATCTTATGATCACTTGATATCGTGACGGCATGATGCGTGCTCGGTACGCAATCGTGACACATGAGAGCCGCATCCCGGTACACCCCACAAATTCTATTTTGACACATTTCAAAAGATAAAACAGACAAACAGCACCAGATGCACACATCGCATATGTCATGTCAAGGAGTATTTTCTTTACTTACTCGACATCCCTAAACTTAATCTCGAAGCAGTTCACATCAATCCATCCCAGCACTGAATGGATGGTTTCCTCATCCAGTTCATCTTTCATTTTATACCATTCGAGAAGCAGCTTGCATACGTTCACCGCATTTCTGTTCCACAGACCCGGAACAGTCTTCCTAAACTCGTTGTGATGCTCCATGCTCACCAGCTTTTCCCATTTGGACGGATTCCTCTCTTTCAGCAACAAACATCTCAAAGGGGTGACACTCTCGTATGCCGGGCAGATGGAATCAAAGCTGGTTATTTTAGCACCGATCGGATGCGTCGCACGCTGAAATATTTTACACTCATTTTCCGCGTGAATGGGGGCCTGAAATGGATGCGTGAAATTAGTCAAATTCTAATTTTCCTAATTGCTGCATAACTTTTATAATTAAAGATCGCACTTAAATAGAAGTAGTTAATCACCTTCTCGCATTCCTCCGAGCACATGGGATAACTACACTTGGAACACCGGTAGCACCCCTCAAAAACTCGGCGATGACAACCCAAACAAACTGGATAAGTGCACCGTTTAGGACCGTACGTTAACGGTTCTTCCGTGAATATAGTAGTCCCATGAGCGATATCCCGGGTGGCCACAAGGTATCTTCCGTACAAATCATTCTGCTTCACGGTAAAACTTCGACAGTTTAGTTTGTGAGTTTTCCAATGTCGTTTCTGATGCTCACTGGAGCAATATGAGATTGAATGACAAGCCGAGCACTTTTTGTCTGCTGGGTTCTGGCAGATTGGACAGTTGGCGGTGTTTGGGCTGCTCCCCTCAGGATTCCCGTCCTCTTTATTTACCATTTTCCAAATAAGATTAATGAATTTCCGCAAAATTGTAAAACACAGAGAGAGGAACACTGCGTGCACTGTGTTGGTTATCACAACGAAAAAATTGTCTTGTCGCGTTAACTTTATTTTCTTTTCCTTTTAAAAATCTACTGCCCGTCAGAACAATACAAACGACCGCCACTAACTCATCAACGGAATTTGAGAGAAAACAATTTCTCAAATAATCTCGAGAGATCACAACAGTAATTTGTGCCTTGTTTGATGATGATACACATGACACAACACACCAACAACAGAGACACCAACTCTTGCCTAGAGTTGAACAAGACACACACTACTACTGGCCTGGCGACAATTCAAAAAGTAACAAAGGAGACGACAGCAATGTGGCATGGCACATCATTTAAGTATTTTAAATATAAAATGTACGATCTAGTTGATATTCCGTGACGAACAAATAAATTGGCTTCAAATCGTTTCGTTTCTACTGTGTAATCGTGTAATTGCCTAGATCCACACTACACAAAATTCCACGCCATTCCACCACTTACGAAAAGTAACTCGAACCTAAAAACGTAAAAACCTTCCCCATGCAATGTACAAATGTACTTCTGCTGCTTCTCTTCTGTTTTAGTTCCTGTCCCATCCATTATTCTCCACTTTCTTATTCTCTTTTTACTTTTATTCAAGTAATACGCCAATGAGAAAGTACAAAAAGGCCGTACAATTCCACTTTTCTTCCTTTCCATCCCATAACCGTCGTCCCGTTTCCAACGTTTAGGGAGTTCGAGAGAGAGAGAGAGAGAGGCAGTGTTTACACAAGTCTCAAGCGAAGCAAGACGGTGCGTCTAAACAAGTTGGAATTTCTTTTCGTTCTTAACGGATTTTTCTTTGCAATAAACATGTTTTCTTTCACAGTTTCCTCAACAAATGGTGGTTAAAAATAGCAGGTTTTACATTTTGAGGCAAGAAGTAGTTGTATAAATTGAAACTGGTGAAAAAACGTGTTAACATCATCGATATCCGAGAAAGTGAGAGGTTTCCTCCACATTTACTTACGAGTAAATAGTGTGGTGGTGTACACCGTCGTTCAAGAGAGAAACAATTTTTTTTCTTTCTGTTTTTGTCGAATATCATCATCATAATATTCCGTCCCCTTGTCTGGGTGAAGGCGAGGGAGGATATGGATTTTTTTCTGGGGTTTACGTACGACACTACTACTTCCGTTTCTTTCTTTATAACAGTAATTTCTTGTACGAGTTGTTGACGGAATACATATCATGTTTTTTTGTCTATTTCGCCAACAGTCAAGGGGGGAAAAATGCAGAGAAATGCGCGGTTCAGTATATATTGAATTTATAAAAACGTGTTTTATGCTTTTTGGCTTCTGTGGAGCCGAGTCCGTCATTAAACACGCGTGTACATGGATAAATGCTTCCGTTAGAAGACGAAGATCTGAATCTGATATGATGCTGGTGCTAAGAAGCAGTACAGTTTTTTTACTCCGGTTGAAGTTTACAATTTTTAATATCACACTACAGGGCAATATTGTATGATGATGATTATTGGCTAATAATATTCCTCGACTTGTGTTCTTCAGTTCTTCGTCCTCGTTGAATCAGAAGATGTGTGGTGCAACCACTACTGAACTTCAGAGCTTGTAGTTCATGAAATAGACATATTATACGATAAATGTCTCTTGTTCCTCATTAATTATTGATATGTGGCTCGGGTGTGAAGAAATGGTAAGATTCGAAAAATATTGTTGACGGATTTAGGATCAACAACAACTGCTCTAAAATAGTAAATGGATGGAAGCATCAACGAATCAAATTCGGGTTTAGCGTAGTAGTGCCTGATTTACTAAAGCTGGGAAGTGTGGCATGGCATGTTAAAAGCATAACTGTAATGTAAAATTTAATTGGTTAATATTTATGATTTAATATTTGCAATATCAAACTTTGGCTAAAAATAGTAAAAGGAAGACACAATTTCAAGTGTGAAAGTAGTGGCACATTGGCAGAGCGTAAAAAATGTCAAATGTTCAGAAAGGATGACAGAAAGAGATGCAGACAGAAAACACTCGAACAGGTGCATCTATGCAGTCCAAGACGTAACAACAAGGAGAATTGATTACTTTTGTGTTGTAATTAATGATTTTAATCACGTCTGTCCTGTGTAAGCTAGAATGTGAGGAACAGTAACAGGTGAGGCTTCTTCTTGAAATGGTGATAGTGACATGATAAGATTTTTTTGTCTTCTTTTTTTTTGATGCACTTAATTAGGAATTAGTCGCAAGTTGAAGGTTATGCAGTTTTTGTTGTTGACGAAAATAGACCATTGTAACGATTTGTTCTTCATCATCGTCATCATGATAGCGATATCAAAGTAACACAGTAAATGTGTGCACAGTTTACTGGTGACATTTTCGTGAGACACCAAAACGTTTGCCCAAAACTACTTCAGTTACTCGTCGAGTAAAAATGTTACATGCCATGTCGTACTACTTATTACCTACATAACCACTGATAAATAATTAAGTAGTCAAGTGCACTTTGCGAAAGATGTCGCCGAATTAGTGTACCTACAGCGAGCTTGTCAAGGGATATCTAATTTACCACTTTTCCAAAAGCGATGGGGCGGCCACGCGAACATGACTTGATAAATGTGTGCGCTACTACCCTTCATTCGTTGACGTTTTAAACTATGCACTTATCCTATCAAATTCTGATCAATTAACACTACTAACAAGTCACACTGATGTACACAGGAAGTAGGTAACTGCAGCCCTTGTGAATTTATTTCGAGAACTTGTGTGCTGCAATAATACTCCTACGTACTACTTATTATAGAAATAAATTACATGACCAATTGACCACCCGCAATATACGAAACAGTTAACAAATTAATCATGCAGCAAATAACCCATGCTACTCCCCGGTCCCGACGTCAACATTTATCATTCTGCGTAAAATTCACATTGCTATCACCGAAGATCTCTTACATGTTCATAACCTGAACGCAATTCTAAAGAAAAATGCGTTCCAAACAATAAGTTCGCCCAAACTGGTATAACGTGTAGTTATTACCTATCCCCTTGCCAAAAGAAAGCGAAAGGAAGAAACTATTAATAATATTAATTGCGTCAACGTCACTACCTCAAAAGACCGACCCAACTACCAAAACACCAATAAAATTCACTGATCTAAATTATTATTCGCAATAACAATAATACCCTCCGTTAGACTAGTAGTACACTCCCTTTCGAATAGTCCTCGGATCATTAAAATAAATTTATGATCTGTATATTTATACACACGTGCATGCATGCAATCGCAATCTTCTTCTTGAAAAAAGGTAACACTTCATCATCTTCTCTTCCTCACAGACTCACAGAGAGAAACTCACTTGCCAATAGTAGTGGTGTGGTGGTGGTCGATTCTCAATTCTCACCGGTTCATTTTTATCGTTACGTTTTTTATTATGATTGCGTAGCACCAGCCGAACGATATACTAGGATTATGTAATAAAGCAGAACATACATATCATAATCATAATTATTATTACCAGCAAGATTTGGGCATTCGTATGTGATTCATCACCATCCCCTGCATCATCATCATCATCAACAACAAGAAAGAGTGTCGCGTTGTCGGTTAAACCTTCTACGACGTCGACGACGCAGCCCTTTATTCATTTCAAATGAAATGAATGACTCCACCACACACACGCACAAAATGAAGGAACCAAACTCCTACTCCCCGGCGCATTGTTTGACTCTTGTCGGCTTGTACAATAAACACAACTTGAGCAATCGCTTCTTCTTCTTCTTTAACGCTCTGTTGCGGTCGCATCTTTTAAGGAAACGAAATCGTAAAAGAATGTGATCCAATCGTGTTTTACTTCTTCTCTTTTTTTACCACTTGACTGTGTGGACATGTGTGAACTGCCCCAGTCATGCGTTAAATCCTGAGAGAGGAAAAAAGGGAATGTGTGATGCTCCTCGTAAAACCTACGTTCAAAAGATCCTCCTGTCAGTTTTAAATAGCATCAGCATTAAATCTTTAAAAATTAATGATGATTAAACATGGAATAATAAAATTTATGGAGGAATATCAATCGTTTGGGGGCGATGATGATGACGATGAGCTTAGTTTAGTATCGATGATAAAAGCGAGGATGGCTGTAAAAGGGCAATTGTAATCATACTTAAGCGTGATTATAAAGCGCATCGTCGTTATTTGTCCAATTCTAATTACAAGAACAAACTATCAAAAACTGTGATACACCACCTGTTAAAAAGTGCTAAACTCTTTATATCATCACGTGATGATGACTACAGCATCAAAGATTACGTTTTCATAAGCAAGTCCCCATAATTTGCATATTTACAATAATCCACCTCTCTCTCTCTCTCTCTGTATGGTTGATACGAGAGGATGATGATAATGGTCTGTAAAAATTTTCACGACTTGTAGCGGCGGAATGGAATGGAATGCATACTAAAATGGTGTATATTCTTTATTACCCTTCTTCTTGGTCATTTGTTGTGTCGCGTTACAGTAATAGTCAGATATATCTGCAGTGCCATCTAAATATCTCTAATCTTTGTCCCTTTCTTCACAATCCGTACACAAAAAACTGCATCATATCAGAGAGAACGTCTCTAGTACACAATATTAATGAGTCCTTATCGCCCTTTTAAAAAAGATATGACGGGCCATCTTCCCCTAAATTATCACCAGCAGCAGTAGTGGTTCTCTGGTGATGTCCTATCTTTCTTTGTACGACAATAGAGCAATGCGTAGAATACCAGACACGTGGTGGTAAATAGTGGACTGTGGGCATTCACGTAATATTTATCTCATCTTCTTCTTCTGCTTTTTTATACAAAGGTTTGTATTAACATGAATGGGAAGATGAGTCTGTTACGTGGGCTTCCATTCATCCGCACACAGTTTTTTTTAACAGAGAACAAAGTGACCAACTCAGGTATATTTTCCTTGGAATACATGTTTGTGTGTGTTTGTGTGTAACCTGTACGGGGAGCGGAATAGCGACAGACTTTTCTTCTTTTTTTATTAGGCTCCTCTAAAGTTTATAAATTGGTGGGAGATTCTGACTACTTGTTCAGTCTTTATAAGGGTTTACTCCAAAATAGCTAGTTAACTTCGGATAATTCTCGTACACAAGTTGGGTAAAGTTTGATTTGTTGGTGCATTCATCATGGCTCGAAGGCAGATAACATTAAGCTTGCTAATTTTTGGCGCTTTGGTTGCTGGAGGTAAAAAAAATAACTATCGTGAAGAATCCTGCCAAAAACATAGTTTTTTTACGCTTTTCATTGTTTTTTCTTTCATTTGTTGCAAATCCATGATTAGTAACCAGCCAGTGCCCCCAACCCAACGGTTACTTTGCGGATTCGCAGCAGTGCGACGCTTACACGGAGTGTAAAGATGGCGTTCCAGAAAAGCAACTTTGTCCCGACGGTCTGATGTTCAACGACAAGCTTACCGACTTCCCCAGATATCCCTGCTCGTACCCACAAGAAGTTCAGTGCGGAGCCAGAACCAGATCACGTAAGAACTATCATTACTGTTAGCCGTTACTTTTTTAAAATTTCTTTCATTTGCACAAAAATCCCACAAAATCCCGTAGCATTGCCACAATTCCGTGGCAATTTCCATACTTTACGCATTAGCATCCCATAATTGCTGCCATTAGTTCAAGGCCGCCATTTTTTGTCGACAGAAGACTGTTTCATCAGGTAATATACATGATAATTAAAAAGGTGCAGAGGGTGCAGAGAGTGGAAGCCATTAACACAAATACGTTTACCGTTTGATTGACATTTGAAGATTCTTCACTAATGCTTCATCTTGTTTTGAAGAATGTTTTTAAAGTTAACAAGCATTCTTGAACACTTTACTACACTCTCTAATGCATGGTTATTGTTTGGCAGTTAACGCGGTTGAAAAATTGCCAGTTTATTTAGTCTCGAGAGGGAATGGCGATGAGATAGTAAATTTACGTTATAATATTATTTCAACTAATGCAAGGTGGACGAGGTGCACCACGTCATGAAAAAAATAATAAGCAGTTGATAGTTGATGCATCTTCAAAAATAACAGGAATCCGGTTCTCCTTTACCCCAGCAGAAGAGCACTCTTCTTATTACTTTTATTCCTCACACTCCAAACCCCTACAAAAAAAACATTTACTTGCGCTGTATTACATTCTGTGTAAATATGACCACCGCGCATCTTCATCTGTCTGTAGTAGTAGTCGTGTATTACGACGACGTGACATTCACGCGACAACTTAGACACGGCACACTGCTGGTACAACCGTGTAGACGTCAGTTAGGCATAGGCATGTGTATATTTTTACCATCACCTTGTTTTTGTACATTCACTTTGTCTCTCGCGACCAAAATTGCCCAACTTTTTAACTTTGTAACGCACATAAAAATGCAGATTTGTGGACGACGATACAAAGTGGTAGCATTATTCGTTTCAAAATTATAGGTGGTCGATTCCCTGAGTAAACCACGAAATTATAGAGAGAGGGGGTGGTAGCGTGCTCATCTGCCATTCTACGATTATCAATCAATGTTCATGATGGGCAGGTAGAGGAGATAGAGGGTATAGGTAGGTAGGGAAAACAGCTTTGCTGTTACACCAATTTTTTTGGGTTCATTAGCGTGCTGATAATGAAAAAAGCAACTAAAAAGGATTATTATTATATTTATATTTATATTGTGATGCAGCAGCAGCCGCAGCACAAAAGTAAGGAAAAATGTTTTTTTTGTACAAAGAACATTTTTTCGAGTGAAGGGTAACTAGTTATGACTGTAGACATTTGGTGTCCAAGATGTTACACACAAAAAATGATCGTCATCGTCATCATCATCGTATGATTTACATTTACCTCTCCAAATTGTTTCAGGTAATAAAAGCAGACGCAGAACAGAAATGTTACTTTTCTGGAAAGAAACTTGTTTGCGTAACAAAGTACAAATTAAAGAAGATTCTAGATAAATACTGCATATATTGATGCCAATCTTAATAAGATTATTTGATGTGCACAAGTAAGGACGCCAAAACGGAGAGATTTTTTTTTGCGTTACGCGATGATAATGGTGACGATGATGATGAGGATGATTTGATGATAATAATACGATGCTCTCGCATCTGACAAAACTCAATGGCGACTTGCGGTGGTGGTGGAGGTGTCCATGTAAATCTAATTGTTATGCATCATTAGAGAAGAGAACTCGTGAGAGCATAGCTTGACTTTGTTTGACCTTGAAGATTTTGAGAAGTATTTTAGAAAAGGATACTAAATCGTGAGGTATTTTAAGAATTAGGGGGCTGTGATTTACTTGATCCCGGATTATTTTCCTCCTATCCCACAGAGCCAGCTCAATCTTCCGGCGAATGCCCCAGGCAGTATGGTTTATTTCGGGCTGGAGGTTCAGATCAGTGTACTAGCTACATGAACTGCGTTGAAGGAAAGGCCAGCATTAACCAGTGTCCCGAAGGACTCGCTTTTAACGAAGAGACCATCAGATGTGACTGGCCTGATCTGGTTCCGGGATGTGAGGGAGCTGTCTTCAGATTCCAATGCCCTGGCGTACGTGTGGATGCTGATTTGGGTCATCCCAGGTACAAATTAAAATTTAATGAAAAAGAATGAAGAAAAAACCCGTGCGTAATGCAAATTCATGGCTAAGCTGACTCACAAAACAATTCCACTATTACCACATATCATGATGTGTGACTCTTCTTGTGAAACAAAATTAGATACTCAGATCCTCAAGACTGCAGGAAATTTTACGTGTGCGTTGATGGTTTCAAGCCAAGAATGCACAGTTGTGCTGTTGGATACGTTTTCAACCCTGACTTGGGAGTATGCGATGAGCCACAAAGTGTTTCGCACTGGTAAGCTGTAGCTAGCTGTAGCTACCTTATGCAAAAACTGATTATGAATACAGTCATATGCAAATTAGGAAGACAATCTGTTTTGTCGACCCATTCGTCTTAAAAAATATATATCATGCACTAATATTTTATTTATGACTAATTGTATGGCATTGTATGCACAACAACATTGATTGAATTTTTTCTCTCTCTCTCTCCTCAGTGCCAACTACTACCCGAGAGCCGTTTTAGATGCGATTGCTACACTTAAGCAATTTGACAATAGGCTGCTGTAACGTGCTTTTGTGCAAAGTGCTATAATAAACGACACATGCCAAGTTATGTTAATGCCATTTATTGCCCTCTTCTCACGTAAAACCGTGGTAGATGAAGGGAATAAATGTACACATGCGACGATTCACATTACTTATACGAGTTATTTTTATGTTGTTCTTATTATTATGACTTTTTAACGTAGTTTGTTAAGGAATGAGAGTTGGTGTGTGAAGGGAAAGGAAAAGTCGTGTTTAAAACGGGAGAGAATGCAATTGAATTGAAAATAAACGTAATTTCTAAAACACAACTTTTAATTGTTCGAATTTTTATTGTATTCCGAATAATTTAATGTGATAATTTATGTCTTGCCGTAGAAATTTTAATGTTTGCAAGTATAAATACTGACGCATATATAAAGAGTTACGAGTTTCTTGAAGGATAATAGGATGGATCCCTTTTTTGACGAAATCTCACTCCAATCAATTCATTTTTGTACGTGAAGTAAAATCATATTTGACGCAATATAGTTCAGAGGTAAAAATATAGTAAAATGTTAGTATAATCTGTAATTAATCTTCGTCTTCCATAATTTCTTCTTTCAAGTCGTCGTCTAACAGTGACGACAACTTCTGAGTTCTTTCTGCCTGGGTAGCTGAAGAACTGGCTGCGGCAGGGTTGGCGGAGGGTCCAAAAAGTGGTTGAGTTTCTCGTTTCGATTGGAATTTCTTTGCTTTGTTGTTGTTATTTTTGGATTTGCTCTCCTGAACAGGAGATTCCTCCTCGTGATGATCCTCATCTTCGGTGGACTCGATCTCTTCCTCATCCTCTACATCGTCGACAGAAGCTTCCTCGCCAAGCTCAGCTAACTTTGCAAGCTTTTTAAGGTCCTTTTTGCCGTAGTAGTCTTTGCTGTAAATAAAGATAACAGGAACAATATTAGTGCATTGTTATTATAATGGGGCGATTGTCCAAAACATGGAAATATGCAAATTATATTCACAAGAGCAATTGAGACAAATTAGGAAAGATACAAGGTCGTGTTATTTGCCTACCATTGTGGAACTTTCTTGGGATGATCACAGACACCGACCTTTGGGTTGAAGACCTTTCCGAGAGGACATCCACCGACTCTTGGCTTTCCGTCCGACAGGCAAATGAAAAATTTCCTATGAAGACGCAACAAAAACAGAAATTATGTATATTTTAAGATGATGTATATTTTATAAAATTAGACGGACAGGTGCATAATGATATTACCTGCAGTTGGTGGGATGTGCAAGCCTGTCGTGATCCCCGAAGCGAAGACGGGCAAACTTCTTGCCATAACTGGGACAGGTAAAGTTCAACACGGATTTTGCTGCGCAGTCTTTACGATGAGAGAGGTCAGGATGAATGCAGGAGCCCTTTGAGGGATCAAAAATGACGCCATCTGGACAAGTTTTCTCGTATGCTTTTCCTTCGAGACAGTGGAAAAACGATTGGCAGGATTTATTCGCTGGAAATGGGTAAAATCCATTCATTCGTTCACAGTCTGGATTGGTGGACAGGGGCTCCTCTGTTTTCAAGAAAGAAAAAAATAAAGTTTGAGAATCCAACAATTTTTATACTTTGCCAAGTAAATTTTTTAAACCAATTACACTTACGTAGCAGCTCTCTTCCAGAACAGTTTACGTTATGAGGATAATCACAGGCATGAATTTCTTCAGAAAACACAAACCCATCATCGCATAATCGTTCTGTGGGGACACCTTTACTGGTTTTCCCACACTGATGGTACATATCACACTGTTCGCTATCTGCGATGTTGTAACTTACATTTCGGGGTTGACATATTTCCTTCGGGTCAGCGTTTGATCCTACGAAAATTTGTTGTCAGAGATTTAGTAAGCCGTTATGTCCAAATATATTTAATTGCAATTACTGTCTTGTTTTAACGTGATATCTCCAAGAATAATAAATTGTTTCATAATAAGTACTTACCCGCTATAAATACCGATATGAGTAAGCCGTAGAGGAGGAATCCCCCAACCGTGCACAAAGCTTTCTTCATTATGATTATGACTAGTCGCGTAAAGTACTAAAAAGTCAAAAAATAGAAATAAAATGGCACTCAAAACTTTTTAAAATAAAATAGAAATCCTCTGAAAAAGTCGTGTTTGCGTCTGACTAGCAAGAGGAAGACTGACTCCAGAATTTCAAAATGCCATTGTATCTTAGACTTTGAGAACATAATTTAACGGTGACGGTGGAGCTAAAAGGTACAAGATTACAGTAATCAGGTCCAAAATAAAAAATGGCATTGGTCATCCCATATTTTGCATAAATGATAGACGCATCCGTATTCAAAATGAGTACCTAAAGTCCTGTCATTTCAAATTGTAGTCTCCTAACACAGACCCATAATGTATCATTGTGGCATACTTACGGTTTCTACTGTGATCATCAATTTAGTGCCTACTTTCATACCATCCACTCCCTTTCCCTCATCTTTAATACATATATAAACTGTAAAAGTGTATTAAACTGAAATGGATAGCAACTGGACACAATAGTTATATTTTGGGGGAGAGGAGTAGTTCTATGAATTTTTCCATCGGTTAGAACCAGTTTAAACATCATACAATTCTAACTCTCATCCTACAATTGGTGCCGACCCCATACTTCATTGAGTTATTATTAGTACAACTCACACATTGTATCATTGCAAATTGCAAGCTAACGTTTAAAAAATGAAACTGTGCGTCCTTCTCTCTCTTTTAATTTTTACATATATAAAAAATGATATTTTTCACATTGACTAATTATTTGTTATATTTTAGGTCAAGTTATAAAAAAATTATTATCAAAACTATCATCATAAAACAATTGGCGTTTTTTCAAGTGTTATAAGCCCATTTACTTAGCCAAAACACGATTACAACCGGAGGGTACGAGAGAGAGAGAGAGATTTACTCATAAAAATACCGTTATCATTTAAGACGATAAAATATCCCTGGAAGGAAGTCCACCAGAAATAGCCGCAAGGGTCATTGTCAAAATTACAATCTTCATATAGTTCCCATCTTTTTTGTCCCTCTCTCCTGACTCACTAATCCACTTGTATAGTCGCATCATTGACAACAAAAATGTATTTCAAGGATTTAGAAGCAATACTCGATCTGAGATAACCTTCAACTTATTTTAAAGTGTTTACAAAAAATTTCGCCAGATTAAAACAAGAAGAAACTTGAAAAAACTTGTTTTTCAAAAATCATGCTGACCTCCACGGTCGTATCAACATCAATCCTTTGGGGATTACGCTGCTGATGATACGGTCATTAGCATAAGTCTCACAACAAACAACACCATCCTATCAACCCTTTAACCCTGATAATACACACCATTTGGACTACAAAATTGCCACACATTTCATCCACAGCAACTTATCATTATCATCCTGTCTGTGTTTACGTTGCAGTGAACTTGATCAAGGGAATCTATTTATACATTAAGACTACAAAAAGACACAACAAAAAGACTCTTTTAGTGTCTTTATTTCAAGGTTTCTCTTCTTTGAAGGTGGTTCACACTTTCATTTCCTTTCCTCTCTCTCTCTCTCTGACAAGCTGTTATTGTACATTATCTAGAAAGTGTGCTCGATTATAAGGGGTTTGGTTGACGTATCATACACCGTTTACTTGTATTTATCGATGTCGCTGAATCAAACACGGAGTAACACAGGTGCGACCTTCCACATGTCGCCAATTACTGAGCATTATATACCTACCTTAACTACTTTGCTGAAATTCATTAAATAATGAGCACTACCATTTCCTGTCCCGGGGCAACTCTGCTTTAATTTACTCATATTAATTGTTTATTGCAGCAAAAAAATTATTTCTATTTAAGTATTCGTGTAACCTTTCATTGTCATGCGCTGTGTGTGACTGCCTGTGTCGTCTGAACTCTTGAAAAACGCGCATCTTCATATCGTCACTCGTCACCGCCGTCTCAATGTTTTTTAATTATTTTTTTCTTCTGTAAATTAGCTCTCATCATATCATTGGTATGATGATAATGTAATGTACGTTTTATTGCAAAGACAAGCGTTATCGGAATACAGGAAATGATTTGTAAAAAAAGTTTCAATGCACCAACATGGTATTCTTGTTTTGACAATGGGCAATGAAAAGATGGGTGGATAACTATAACTGTAAGAAACAATGCATTTTCCTCAGCCCCGTTATTTACGCATATGTGTACGTTACATACATGTCATATGTAGTACATAACTTGAACTGCTGAGTACATTTTTCTGTAATTTTACAAATGGAAGACAGTTTCTCATACACGTTTTTGCGCTTTATCCTGGCTACGATACGAAGATATCTAGCAGCTATTTTTTCTTTTGTAATTTATTCACAGACGAATCTACATTTTTTTCAGGCATCGCTGTGGCAAGGAAGAGAACTAGATCAGTTGGACAACGCATGCATCCTTCCCTCTGCAGTAGGAGTACCTTGTAATAGTAACAGTTGTGATAGTAGTACACTGACACTCTCGGTAGCAAACTTGATCGTGATACCCTAAAGGTTTTTTTTAAATAAATATTACACGCCATATTTCCTCTTCTCTCTTGACATGGCTATCATCGTCATCTAAGGTGGTACGTCTTACCTATTAAAGGTGCGAGGCGGACGAAGTCCATTAATATTATTGCTATTTTTTCTTCTTGACTCGTTGTGGCTGTACACATTATACGCCTGAATTAACGCTACACTCCTTGTTGTACTCAAGATAAGACATAACAGAATTCCTTGTATCTTATACAGACGTAGAGATGCTATATATTACCACCGCAAGAAACAGATTTTTAGATGATGATGATGATGATGATGAAGGGTGTTGTTGCGCGTACAAGTTCCGCTCTCGCGTTTCTAAAAGCATCTGCAGGACACGACATAAAGCAACGTCAGCGAGGTCTTGTGGCACTGCGTAGTCTTTTATACACACTGGGGCATATTATGTCTTCTGATTTGCTTATTTTACGTGCGATGATATTTTCTTCGTGTTTAACTACTACCACTGCACTACTGACGTGCAGAATCCATCTTGAAGAGGAAAAAAACAAGTTGGATTTGAAGTACTGCTCTTGTGATGATACAAAGGGAACCATGCAAATACGAGTTAATTCCGTCAGTACCTTAAAGGCGTCTGCCAAGCCACCACCACAACCAGCAAGATGGTCACCGTCAAAGTATCGCTTTTAGTTGTCATTGCTCTCCTGTGCCTTTCTAAATCAGGTAAATTTCTTGTTTTAACTTTGGTATCTGTGTCAAGCTTACAATATGGTAGCAGTGTTGCTCTTTTCTTAATTGTATGTTACTGGTACGTAACAAATAAAAAAATGGAGGAGAAGATAGTGGTATAGTGGGAAGAAATTTAAAAAAAATTCTCAAATAATTTCCCTCAAAACGCAGAGGCACAGAGGAGGAAACGACCCCACAATAGACAAGAAGCCCAAGAACGTCAAGGACCTCTCCAATCCACGGACGCGGGCTCTCCAGAATGTCCTGAACCCAACGGTTACTTTGCTGATGCCGAGCAATGCGACAAGTATTGGGTGTGTGAAGATGGAAACGCCAAACCCAAGTTGTGCCCTGATGGTCTCGTGTTTCTTGAGGCTGGCTCCAACATTGAGAAGTGCGAGTTCCCTTTCGCCGTCGATTGTTCTGCTCGGCCTAAGCTCCGTTAGTTGAACTGATTTACCACAATTTGCATATTTCTGCCCTGTCATTATGCTAACAAGATTTCTCTAAGCTTTACATTTTATTCGTGTAGAAAATCCAAGCCCCAGCTTAAACTGTCCTCGCAAGAACGGTTACTTTGCTCACGAGGACCCCAAAGTCTGCGATAAGTTCTTTTACTGTGTGGATGGATCCTTCAACGCTATCACTTGCCCTGCTGGTTTAGTGCACAACGAAAGGACAGGAACTTGCACTTGGCCAGATCAAGCCAAGAAGACTCACTGCAGCTCTGGAGGTTAGTCAATTGTAATTATCTTGCATTACTACGAATTCTAACTAAGTCGTAATGCGTTTTACATTCCGCTTTGGGCAATCAATGAATCAATTTGAGGTTATCTACAAGCACGTACCTAACCGTATCTTTATCCCATGACAAGCTATTCATTTTTATTATTATTCGCGCAATCCGTAATATGATCAGTCAATAGCAGCAGTCTAGTACCAGTAACCTCGTAGATGGCATATTTTCTTTGTCACACATAGTAGATTTCTGTTCATCTGCTAGGCTTACCTTATCTTGCTTGCTAAAGGTATGCGCGCGTATTTGGTTAAAGAGAAAATCATGCCTTACTTGAAATAGAATACCATTTCTGGTACATAATAAAACTAGCACACGAGGAAATGCGCAATTATACTTTTTCTACCGCACACGACAATGGCGATCCTTATATGCACTATTATTACTCGACAGATTGATCAATGAACGTCATACATAATCATGTCATGTTTTTCTGCAGAACTCTTTGAATTCGACTGTCCCAAAACGGATGCCAAGGAGGGGGAAGCCATTCATCCAAGATATGCTGACCCAAAAGACTGTATGTTGAAAAGTCACATTTTAATAGAGGATAAGTTTTGATTCTTATATAAATTGCAGGTTACTTTGTTATTTTGTTATAGAAAAATGTTTATTTTGTAAAAATCGTAGGTCAGTACTTTTACGTTTGCATTGACGGAAAGACGCCAAGAAAATCAGGCTGTACCACTGGAACGGTATTCAACGAAAAGAACGGCCAATGTGACAAGCCCAAGAACGTTCCTGAATGGTAATATAATTTTTTACGACATTTAGCATACTGAAATATACAAGACGAATTTGAACGATCTCTATAATGCCATGTGTCTGTGTGTTTCTTAAAATTACAGCAAAGACTGGTACAAGGGAATCTTAGACTACGACGAAGACGGGGAAATTCGCACAACACCCCGTCCCAGACCAGCCGCGCCTTCCGGTGGAGGATCCAGGCGTAAGCATAAGAGACCTCAGCAACAAGAATGAGCATTTTTATCGTAGCAGTATTTCCACATAAAGACTTTCTATTTTGTATTTAATACATACCGAAATATTTTTTATGTTGACGATACACGTTGTCTTGTAGTAGTAATTTGGAAAGTTTTAAAGTGTTTGCTTTTGAAAGAGGGTTTTCGGTTTTATTATACGCAATCATATTATGTGACTGTATCTCAATAAAATAACAATAATAATAATAATAATTACTGAGAGAAAATCTCATATCTCATGTGATGTGACAAATAAAGAATTTAATTTTCATTTTTGCAAAAAACGTACTGCGAACGGACACCTGCAACTTTATGCCTTGCCTATCTCTCGTCCTCGTCGCAAAGAATATCACGTTACATTTTCAAAGAATATTTCATACATATTGCTCAATAGTGGAGTAATGACACTTTATCAAGTGATCGTGTTTTATTAAATGATATAACATAATTATGACATAATTATTTTGAAATAGATCAATCCAACTTGTTGTAAAAGGTGCCAGTAATATTGATGATGATGGAGCAGCAGGTTTTACTGAAAAAATGTATCTTGATTCTCGGTTGTTGTATCTATACAATTACATAATCAGAGAAATGACAAATAATCATACATCAATAATTTGCCTTCCTTGCAATTCATCATTCCGCGCTTTATTGACAGATGTCGCAAAGAAAAAAAATACCCCGCGTTTACAAAGATTGTATTGGCTTTTCCGTATAAAAACTGATTTATGTCAAAGTCACCTGTCAAAATTGTTTTTCGCAATGTCAAGCTTATCATTATATAATGAGCGTGTTATCAAAATTCAACAAAAATGACATTTAGCAAGGTAACAGGTTGTCCTAACTTGTTTTATAACTTGTCTCTATTTATACTTGAATACCCCAGTTAATTGTCGTCTACTTCGCATTAACATTTAGAAATTTACGGCTGGTCAAATTTCCAATACCAAATTAAATGATGAGGTCGTTTTCAGCGTTTTGCGTTTTGCTAGCTTTGGGCTTGGGAAATGCTGCAGGTAAAATACAAATAAAACAATCCCACTAAGGACAACATTTTTTATGTAAGTTTCAATTTATTCAGGTCCAAGATTTGCTCCATACTTTGACTCGACCTTCCTCAACCCTGGGCTCCCGGCCACTTCCTCTGCCTCAGGCCAGCTTGACTTCACCCTTGCTTTCGTCCTTGGGGGTGCTGAAGGATGCGTGCCAACTTGGGCCAGTCAGTATGCCATTGAGGACCCCATGATTCTGAACCCCATCAAGGAAGTTCAGCAACGTGGTGGTCAAATGATTTTGGCATTCGGTGGAGCTTTAGGAAACTACTTGGAACATCGTTGCGGTAGTGCCGGCGAGTTGGCCACAGCTTACAAACGGGCTCTCGACGTTGTCGGAACTACTCACCTCGACATTGACGTTGAAGCCCCCATTAACTTGGACATTATGAACGGAGCTTTGGCTCAAGTTCAGAGAGAGCGCCCCGACGTAACCGTAAGTTTTACCCTGATGGTGCAAGGCGATGACTATGGCCTTAACCCCAGTCTCGGAGTTGATACCCTCGTCAGCGCAAAAAAACACGGTGTCAGAGTCGACGTAGTAAACGCAATGACAATGGAATACCCCAGCAGCAAGCCTTCCTGGGGCGATGCCGTCATTAGCGCCGCAAACGCCACCCTCTACCAAATGAAAGAAATCTGGCCCGAGAAATCCGATCAAGAACTCCGTAAAATGCTGGGAGTCACCCCCATGATTGGAGTGAACTACAACCGTAAGGTATTCGAAACCGCCCACGCTAGACAACTCGTTGACTGGGCCAACTCCAATGGAATCGGCTACTTGTCCTTCTGGTCCATCGGAAGAGACAATGGAGGTTGCAGTGGTCAAATTTTACCCACTTGCAGCGGCGTTGCACAAGGGGATTACGAATTCACCAAAACTTTCCAAGGCTTCCGAGGATAACTCAATTTTAAATAAATAAAAGCTTTAATTTTTCAATCTTCATATGATCAGCGCCAACGACTAACTCTACGATGAACGATGCTTTTAAATCACTGATTTCATTTCAACGCCTGGCACAAGCTATACTAGACCTACGTTTAGTCTGAATTCAATTTTGTAGGTAGGCATTCATTTCATAGCATACATGGCTGTGGCTGCATGTCTAGTCCAGCGTCCATGAAATTAGTCCGCATATACACACTTTCCAGAGAAGCCTTCACTGCACTGCGGTAGACTGGGTAGACAGAACGGTTTCCCTGCATGTTGTATGTAAGCGACATTTAAACGGCACTGGTATGTAACAGTGTATCAGCTGATGGGATGTATCAAATTTACCTTTAGTACTTAACGGAGTCTCTGGATTTTGGATCGTGACTTCTCCGGGAATTTCCGTTCGGACTGGCAATATGCACTGCGAAGTGCAATACAATATGTTCTGCTTTCGCTAACATTGAGAACACATTTGCGACTTGCAATTTTGCACGTTGTAGGGTCACTGGGCCAAGTTTATTTATTAGCATGACTAAATTGATTATTTAAATCGTGTTGCATTTAATTTAAAATGTCCACGACATCCAGTTCTCCCGCAGATCCCCTCCCAGAAGACTTTGAATTTTCTTTCGACCTTTCCCATCTCTTAAATCCAGACCAGGCACACAATTCCAGCCGTCCCACAGGGACTAGTTCCAGTAGTTCTAATGGCAAAACTAGTGATTCTCCTTCGGCACCAGTGGCTGCCCCATCTACGAAAAATTCTATTGAAAACTGGCGCGACTTGCATTTTATTCCAACAGACAAGCTAGGGTACATCTTGGAGAAGGGGATATGGCACGACGTGAAATTTCTTGTGGGGGACCCGTCCTGTGCGGAGGTGATGTCAGCTCACAAATTGATCCTGGCAATGAGTTCTGCCGTTTTCGAGGCCATGTTGTTTGGACCGCTGTCCAATTCTCAAGAGGAAATCATTGAGATTCCTGACGTGGATCCGCATGCATTTTCTTTGATGCTTAAGGTATGTACTCCATACTATAATTGACTAGGCATGTCTGAAGTCGAGTGAAAATTTGCGTCTGGTCGTTTTCCAGTTTATATACACCGGCCGATTCGAAGCATCCATACAAAATGCTGTAGACTTGATGTACGCCGCGAAAAAGTATGATATTCTCCCATTAACAATAAAGTGCACTGAACTTTTAAGAAGTGATTTGACTGCAAACAATGCCGTTACCATCCTTCAAGCAGCGCAGTTGCTTGATGAAAAAGATTTGGAAAAGAAGGCAGAGTCATACTTGATCAGGTAAGCTAATTTATGCCATGATAGACAGACACTCTTGTGCACTTTTGTTGTCTGGGTTCGGGTTTGCCATGTTCTCATATGAATACATTTGTATATTAATCAAGCAATTTTGCAAAAGTCATCGACGAGGGGGATTTCCTTTCAATGACACACGCAAACCTCTGTTACTATTTGGGAAAGGACGAGTTGGACGTGGGGGAGTTGGATTTGTTCTTTGCGGTTATACGGTAGGTAGTAGGTACTCTGATTAGACGTCGCTAACAAGGACCTTTTAGTGCACGCTAGTCATTAGTCGTGAATTCTATCACCACTCCACTAAATGGTTATTTCTGGCAAAGTTAGCGACTATTAAGATGTAAAAGACGGATTGTGCTAAATATCTTAACAGATGGGCTGAGGCAGAGTGCTCAAGACAAGGAGTAGAACAAATGACGACGGAAACACTACGAGAAGTATTGCGCAGCGCCATTTTTCTCGTGAGGTTTCCATTAATATCGGCAGAGGACTTTTCGCTTTCAGTGGTCCCTCAAAAGATTCTCTCGTCCGAGGAAGCGCTCAAAGTGTTGCAGTACCTTACCGTTTCTCACGATAAGAAATCGCAGTTGTCCACCATCCCCTTCAATTGTAGGGCTAGGAACACTTGCAACGTGTACGTTGCTCATTTTGCAGTGAGACTCACAGATTTGGTTTATCCGTACGTCTCGCACATCTCCTACTTTGACTCGTACGTTTCGCCTTTTAATTTACGTTTAAGTAATGAATATAATATTACCCTCTTGTGTAATGGTCACACTTAACTATCTCCCATTTAATGCTTAAAGGTTTGAAGTAGATCAGTGCATTTCTATAGTAAGCTTTGGATTCCCGGCACCCGATGTTGATGACGCTGCATACGACGTGGCACTACAAGTGCAAGTTCAAGGTTCTAACATTATAATCGCTCAAACCAACCAATCACTTGTTGTAAAACGGCGGTCCATCATTTGCGTTAAAGTGGACAAGCCTGTGAGAGTTGAACCTAACGTTGTTTACAAGGTCGTATATAAACTAAAGGTGGGTGGAAGCTGCATCTTCTTATTATTATTAGTTCATGCAGAATAATGCGAGAGGAGTATTTTTAAAGGAATTATCAATAATACGTAATGAGACCAATTGATTTAATAAATGTTTTGTTAGGGGCCTGATACGTTCTATGCTGATCAACGGATTGAAAACTACCCTGTGAGAAGTAAGAATTCTAAATCGAAAACAGTAAACTTCCGATACATTGCGTACTCCTGTCGACTTGTCGAGATCGCATTCCTCTTCTAAATTGCAAGAGCTCGTCTTATCCTGCACACTTGAGAAAAAACATTTTTGCCATTTTCCGTGTTTATTACTTTATGCAAGTCTCACGTGATTGTTTGCCTTATCCTAACGAAACCTTATAATACTCTCCAAGTTATTCAGTGTTTTCTTAAATGCAATAACAATAATAATAACAATATAAACCCATTATTTTATGCAAGTCTCACGTGATTGTTTGCCTTATCCTAACGAAACCTTATAATACTCTCCAAGTTATTCAGTGTTTTCTTAAATGCAATAACAATAATAATAACAATAACAATATAAACCCATTATGTACTTGACTAAAATTATATGGAACATGAATTATCTTGTTAAATAAATAAAATCTGGTGTGGTCTATGAAAGGAGAAGATAAGCCCAATAATCAAATACTTGGGAAGAAGACGGTATTAATTTCGTAACTTTTCTGAATAGCCACAAAACAAATTGTTTATTTGCACATTTAGTAAATGTTTATCAGTCACAAAAGTACAGAGTACAATACAAAATAGACTTTGGTTCTCATTATTCAAGGTCATCATTCATTTTACATATTACTTTGGCATTTTCAAACCGCGTACAAGTAAACGACCACACATAACATAAAACAGCATGCATCATGTATTTACAAACGAATAAAATGGTCAGAAGAAATATACACACAAATTCACATAGACATACAAAGATGTTAATATTATTTACAATAATTTTAACGTACTTTTATGTCAAGTTTACAAAAAGTAGTTTACACTGGTCTGGAATCTGCAGGCATTTTTTGGCACAAATTAGGAATGAAGAATCATACGGGGTAATCACAATGCAATCACATTTTCTTTTTAATACAACAAATAATACAAACATGATGATGAGTCATCATGTTGATGATAGATGATGTCGTTAGCACACCAAAAACTATTGTATGTAACCGATGAAATTGCAATTTTTGACGAATTCACACTTTTCGACTTACTCATATTATCGAGGTCAACTCCCAAAACTAAAACTCATCAGATCAAGCTTTCCGTTTTGCTACGTGGTGATATGACTTCATTTTCCTACCAACATTATTAGTAACAACAAAGAAAATTACATACAACTATGCTTATGCTAATACGCAGGTAATGTATTTTTTAAAGCATCTCCCAATTGAAGTACGCTCCAACAATAGATGAAAAATAATACTTTCCTGTAAAAATCGTCAATTTTAGACGTATGACCAAGATACAACAAGCACAACATACCCCAACATGACCTTGATACCAAGCCTGTCTAAAAGCGATCCAGAATTAGTGCTCCTGCCGATGTGTATTTTCTCAACGTAGGTATTCTCATGATATCCTTTAATATTACGATCCAATAGCTTGTCTATAAGACCAGCATAAGTTTGATAAGCAAAAGGTCTTCTCGGATGCAGCCGATCGTTAACCCAGGGATAGTCCCATCCTACAGTTTTTGAAACGCACTCGTCCGAATAGTTGGTTAGTCCGTACTTGAGTTCCATCTGCACACAGCCCCCCAGAAAGATGTCCACGTATGATTGCACAATTGGGTACTTTTCGTTGGGATATTCCGAAAGATTCGGCATGGTTTCATAGATCCAAAATTCCGAGTTTTGAAGGTCTTCCTCCCTCGGGAAGGTCCCATTGTCCGAGATTTTTCCTCTGACTATTGTAATATCTCTCAAAGGTACGTTCACACGACAGTAGTATCTCTCCCTCGCGTCATACTTTTCCAGTGCCACGGCATTTGGAACTGTGAAAATGACCCCATTCAGGTAACTGTTTCGATCTTTCTGTACGCCAAGGTATGTTGTACTCAAGGACGTATTCGAATATCCTCTCGCAGTCCAAGACCTTTCGAAACCAGCTACCCGCACGGGGATATTTATTCCCGTCTCTGGATACGTTCTGTTCTTGGACTCGGCGTTGATTAAGGATCCATAACCAATAATGTAGTGAGTTTTCTGTTCATTGGGCCTTGGGTGACATTCTGTGGATGAAGTGACCTACATACAACATAAGCGCAAATTAATAATGACTATTTTCAATAAAACCAGCTCAATAAAGTTAATAGTTGTGTCCTTACCTCCAACGATGATCCTTGGAGAGCAAAACATAATTGTACCACCACGAGAAAAATTTTCGCTTGCATTTTACACGCACTCCACTCACACTCTCCACTGAAATGCGATGGTTTGGTACGGAGGAGCAAATAGAATTTTGCTTTTTACCGGATTGATGCAGCAAGCAACGATTGAAGGTGTACAGTGTACAGTACGTTGTAATTTGTAAAGTGTTGCGTATGTTGTAGTGTGTAATTTTGTTGATGCCGCAACGTTGAACGTTGGGGAATGGCGTTTGGCGATGGAAATTGGTTAGTAACCACAAGCCACTAAAAGTCTGGACAATGATAAAAATGTGCTCACATTCTATCCTTTTTACTCTGTACACACTAATTATTACAATGAAGTGAACTATTTCCGATTAAAAAGTTTCCCTCGTAAAAAAAACTCATTAATTCAGACCAGTATGTTCCGCTCCGCTCCAAATGTTTTTTTTTTCACAAATTGTAACGATGAGGGGATAATAATGGGTATTTCTCAAAACAACACAGCTGTTAATATATAACTAACTTCTCACACTTTACATCCCCAGTTATGATGGAGGTTCCGTCCGACAGGATACTGGTTCACATCTTTTGTGAAGAAAACGTGTGCAGTAATGAAACAACGCACAGAATTGATTCTGACGATAACGAACGACGATGATGATACTAACTTGTTGCTGTGCATAAAGAGTAATAAAGACAGCAACCAACCAACATGCAACCTAAATAGCGTTGAAAGAAAATTGAGCTCAAGAAACTTCCTTCAGAATGCAATGCTGAATATGGCATAACAAATATTACTACCAAAACCAAAGACTATGATGATGATGAGAGAATGTACAAAATGGGAATTATTCTCTCTCAATGCTTAATTTCGTTATTGACTGCCGTTTGCCGTCACTGCTATCAAATCGATTTTATTGTGGTTAGGACTGTCAACGGAATTAATACGAAGCAGAATCGAATATAAGACTCGGCTTACAATTTACAAAGAGGTTTTCTTTGTGTACAAAAAAAGTGTTAGCTAGAGCAGGGAGCGGAGTCAGCGGAGTGGTGGAGTGGACTACTACTAGTGGAGGTGATTGAGGCACGTACGCAAGCGATTCCAAAACTACATATGCATCGTTATTTTGTCCCAAACTAAATAGTATCGAATCTAGAGAAAAATACGGAGAGTAAAAAAAATTCATCTTCTGTTGTTTCGGCATATGCAAATGTATAAACAGCAATAGCACACGACGAGGTGTACGTGTAATGTACGTGTGATTTACCTAGTATGGGGGAGCGCATCTCTAACTAACAATAGTACCTAAGTCAAGTCGTTAGTCGTTTACGACTAATAATGTCTTTTAGACGCTAGCGGCAGTAGTGTGTGTGTTTGTTTGTGTAGGTAGCATATTAAAGTATGAAAGTGATAAACTTTATGATTGTCTAGTCAGTCTAGTGCATGTACACGTACGTGTACACAATTCTGTCATGTCATTTTCATCTCTTTGCGTTCGCACTGGCGTTATGTATGTTTCACTGGGATCAATTTAAGCAATTGCATTTTTGTGTTATGCACGATTTCTACTTAATCGCTTGCAGTCAGATGTACCCACAGTTGTCAGAGTACTGCGCGGAACGTAAATTGTAACGACTTTGTTGAAGTGACCGGCCACAGTTTTTGGATGTATGGTTTGGTGTGTCTTGGTGCAGCAAGTTGCTTTGAGTTTTAGAAAGGACCAAACTAGCTGGTTTTTCCTTTAACTAAGATTGCAATCCTTTCACTTCTAATTCAATCGACAGATTTTTTGTGCCAGTTCGTGTTGTATACACGGATAGATGCCAAAGTAGTATGGATGCGACACAGACACAACAGACAGGAGATTAGGAGATAAATTATAAATGTTATTTCAACAAGAATAATGACGTTTAGATGGTTTTCGTCGTTTGCTGGTAAACCTTAGTTTAAATAGGAGAAATGTACCACCTCACTTGTTTTAACTTAAGTCATTATTATTATTATCGTTACGTCTACATGACGTACACGTGTTTATGGCGGCACCTTCAGGTTTTTAAGACTATTTTATAGACCACGTCTTGCTACCACCGCAGCTACAAACTTTAACGTTACTTAGGTATGTGCTATAATAACCAACGAGGAGCTCGTTTTATTCTGAGCCTGCTACTCCACTTGACAGACAACAGACGCCGTATTTATTTTGCAAACTAGTACTGCAAAGTGTAATGCATTGGCATCATTTAATTTACTCAGCAACTGATGTGAGTCATTGTCTGACATGAGGATAAATGAATAATGATGCTAATGGCAGTGCTTTTTAAGAAGCCAATCCAAACATCTTAAAAATTGTTTGTCTGTATGTCCATTTGTTCTGATTTTAAATTATCGTGAATGAAGAAGTATCCACTCCACACATGTACACATACACACACATACACACCGTGCTTTATTTTTTGTTTTACTTAACACGCGTGGTTATAATATTTAACATGGGATATTTTTATTTTTATCCCATGAACTTTAAAACTGTCAAAGGTTTTACCACATACGGAGACCTATTCATATTATTATACGTGATATTTATATTTCAACCGCGATCAGGTGGAACTTTATAAAAAGTTTATTTGTTATTCTTGAAGATTCTTTCTACTTTTATAGTATCAACATCTTGATCATCATTCATCATCATCATTCATCATATTCAAGATATACAATGAGCTATTAATTTGAGATGGCACTGCGCCATGGTACAATGGCAGTTGTATGGTCTACAACAATGACGAGTATAACAGTGGAGTTTCAGCAACTCTCATATTTTTTAAATAATGCAATGAACACGCAACGCAACTTGCAAACTAATTATTGTAGTTGCTGGTGAATGAATAAACGACACCTTTTTATTAGTGGTTGCTTGCTAAAGAGCAAAAATAGAGTTGTTAAGTGGAAAATGCGATAATCTTCAATTATGTAAGCCGCGTTACTAAAAAAGACGCGAGGGTGATGCACGTTGTACACCAATTGAGATCAAGAGCACCAAGCATGGAGTAGAAGAAAAAATATATGTAAAACTGGCGGTTCTAAGAACAATAGAAATTTTAAAATAGCAGTGATCAATGTAGAATAAATAAACAAGCATATTTGGTAACGTTAACGTATCATAGGTATGTCTCCTCCCTGTACGAAGAATCCCACAGGAACGTCACTCAAAGTCACATTCGTACATCTGTGCCCCAAGCTTTGCGCACGAAGGCCATATAAAGAAATAAAAATGAACTTCATGTCATTTTTATTTGGACAAAAGGAGGCTATAATTTTAAAATGTGATATGCACAATACTACAAACTAGTAAAAGGTGGAAAAGATGCATTCATCCGAGTAAAATGTATTCGTTGCAGATAATTTTTTGACAATGGGACGACGGAACGGAAGGTTTTGATCACAAAGTCACTACTAAGCTCCAATCAGAAATGCGCATAAAGTGGGAAGAAGAGTGTAATGAAATGTAACGTAAATATGGAACTCTGCTGTTTATGTCTAATGCTGTTTTATGTTTGGTCGTTGGTGGTTAAAACCATGTACATGAATATTTTATGCTAAATGTTTACATAACATTTTGCTTGAACTTTATTTTTTTTAATCGTACCATAAGGTGTTCTCTACCTGCGTCTCCAAATGGTTCAGGGAGTGTTTCCGAGAAACATGTACATTACGTGTGTTTACGTACGACGTACGTGCAAGTAGAACAAACATTACAGTTCCCTAATTTTCTCAATTCTTGGTCGGTTCGGTTGTGATTGCTGTCCAGCATCCTGTCGGTCTCTCTTCAAGAGATCACATGAAACAGTAATCGATCACTCAACAGCTAATAGTCCGCCTGAAACATCGAATGGTAGTGATGATATATAAGTTTTTCGGCACAAAATATCACGAAGCATGTAATACATGGTCGTTTTAACATTTTGCAGTGAGCCGTAACGAGTTAACAATTACGATTCCTACGTCTTCATTTTTCCTACGAATCATGCAGAATGAAGTTTCACATCACCACTGTGCCTTTATCTACCATAGATAGAACGGTGAAATCCACTTTTAAAGGAAACTTTAAATAATAACGCGTTGCTTTACATTTGTACAACATATGATGATAAATGCTCAACTATACTCCATTTTCTAACTACCTTAACTTCTACCATATTTAGAATATGCATTACCTTTTGACTCATGACCTGAAATAAATAAAGTATACATATACGTCAAGTTTGAACTGAATCCATCAACTCCTTCTCCGGTTATAGTGTTTATCTTAGACTACCCATAAATAGATACAGGGTGAGGGTTGTATGGAAATATGCAACTTTAGGAAAGCAGGTGTTAGGTGTGATTAACATCACGGCCCCTCCAAACAAACAAAACCTCAAACAATGATAACGATGATGACGACCATCATGCTATGCTACAATTTACATAAACAACAGAATGGAGTTATGTGTGAGAATTATGCGGAACATCATTAAGAACATAATATGGTAAACAGTTTGTCTTGCGGAATTTATTTAAGGTTAATTAGGTAAGCGTAATAATCTGTGCATGAAAACGACACGGAAAAGACCAATCTATCAGTATCATTATACCCCTATACGAGTACATTGAAAAATTTGGAGGAACTTTTAGTTTGCGATAAGAACAGTCAACAGTAATGAACTTTGTAATAATTCAGGCTATGTAAATTATTTTATTTAGAAAAATTTAATTTTTGAAAAAGTCAATACTGTGTGGGTGTCGGCGATTAATTTAATAATAGACAATATCCCAGTGATTACCCTCCTTAGCGTAAATGTTTCCGGAAGCGGCCTACAAGATTACAAAATAATTTTTCATATGTGAACTTCACCTTCATGCTTTAAGATTTTTTTAATATTTAAATTTAAAACAAACCTGGTACATTGGAGCTCCATCCCCACGAAGTCCAATGTAGGCGAAACGTGTGGTGACGTAGTTGTCGATGCAACTGTTCAAAGAAATATCAGCTTTGTAGCCGTTCCAATGAGAATAGGTTCCACTTGCATGTCCAGTCTACATAGCCATAAATAATACAATAATGTTTAAATTAAGACAACATGCCTGCATCTTCTTACGTCCACTCTCAATGATGCAATTGTAACTGAATGTACCTCTGTGCCTCCCGTGACGTTAATGGTGCATCCCGAAGCAGTTTTCAAGGTCTTGAGCCCTTCAACGGTGCTTTCACGGACCTGGTCCAAACTGGTACAGGTGGGCTTGTTCCTGTCACTGCATCCTCCACTGGATGTAACCGTTACTCCTACATTTATCAAGTTACAATATGATTACTTGCAAGTTCGTTTCATCCGTTTGGCTCCATTCTTTCAACGGTGTTGTGAGTGTAGTTACTTACCAACAGATTGAAGCTGGGCCAAAGCCTGGGCGTGATTCATGAGAGCACTACATAGAAAAAAATTGCATTAGAACACAAAGTTATAGATCTACAGGATGACCCTAGTTAAAATTTCTTACTTGGAACATCCAATGGTCGCAGCGAGGAAAACAATTAAAGCGAATTTTGCCATTTTGATAATTTGTTTCGATCAGGTTCAGCTTTGATGCGATGCGGGTGCTTCAATGAACTCAAAAGCATTGGCTTGCGCTTACATGTCTTTATATATAACGCAAGAGACATTGTTTGTTAGGTATATCGTGGTTTTAAGACAAACAGTGCATAAACTAAATATTTATTCAGCCTGAAATATCAACGTTAAATAAGCATGGAAAGGAATTATAATATTGGAACTGTCTCCGTGCTTGCTATGATTTCTTTTTTTGTGATGAACTAAAACTGAAACCACTATCAGGAAACCTGTTGCCAAACACGCATTTGTCACTTGTCAATAAAATACTCAAATGCTGGTTTCTGTGCTGGCGATTATATCTAACCAGTTCCCTTTTTAATAGGAATATTGGATAAGTGTTTATGAGTTACAAAAATAATGTTCATTTCAAGTACTATTATCCTTATCATGATTTCAAGAGCATCATCTATGGATAAAAATCAAACATCTTTTATACATTATTTATTTTTTGTCACTTTATTGTTTCAATTTCAAAAGTCAATCATATCATCAAATCAATCGATTTGCATTAATAAATTCCCATAAAGTCTAACCTTTCGACATTGAAAACAAAATACTTGACTGGAATTCATTTAGTATTCGAGGGATTCACAATTTATGACCTACGTGTCACCGGCCACCATTTACAAACCGTTTCTCTAGTTTATTTACCCCCACATCGAATTGAATAACACAACAGCTAACCCACTTGATGGGGACTTGAACCAGTGGATTGAGTGGATGACATTTCATTATCATCTAAAAATAGCAATTTAAGTTGTTTACTTGCCTCGTGGGAGGAGTTTTGCTGATGGCGAGTTGTGAAATTCTGGCACAGTGTCACTGTATTCCGCAGACGATTCCATTTTAATGTAACGCTATTTTGAGTGCTTTAATTCTTTTAATGAGCACTCGTTCGCGATGCATAAAACATTATGCCATTTGCCATATGGCACTCTACACAAGTGTGCGGTTTCATTTTTTGCAAATAGTTTGAATGCATATACTTTTATCAAACCTATTGAACCCAATATGCACCATTATAATGAAGATGAGTAGGATAGCAAACAGCAACGCTGAAAATAATATCATAAATGTATTGAAAAAAAAAACGTATCTCCCAAAAGATAAGAATAATAGGAACATGGCCCACCACTATCACAAATTTCTCTTGATCAGCTCAACCGCGCATGTATATAATTGAAAAAATATAACTTTACGGTGGACAGTTCCTTGCTTGACTTTGTTCGAACCTTCAGCAGAAATTCTAAAATAACCATCCATATTAATCATGAAGTACCTTGCATTACTTGCCTGTTTCGTAGCTGCTGCTTCAGCAGGTTAGCTTGCATAGTCAAGCAAAATCGCGCAGGTAAAGTTCATTCAGTTTTAATTTATATTTTTTTATTCAATTTTGTAGCAAAATACACCGGGCCAATAAACCAAGCTGGTTTGAATTTAATCAAAGAATTTGAGGGATTCTATCCAAACTTTTACAACGACCCCGTGGGGATCAAGACTATTGGTGAGTTGTTAATCGAGATATTATTTTTATAATTGTTCATGAATGATTGCCTATCAAATACGTATTTAACGATAAATAGCGATAAATAATGATCACATAACGGTATGTAACAATAAATAACGATCAAATATTGGTATTTAACGGTAAATAACGATCAAATATGGGTATTTAACGATAAATAACGATTATATATCGGTATTTAACAATAAATAACGATCAAATATTTGTTTTTAAGGGGAAATAACGATCAAATATCGGTATTTAACGATGCATAACGATCAAATATCGGTATTTAACGATACATAACTATCAAATATTGGTATTTAACGATACATAACGATCAAATATTGGTATTTAACGATAAATAACGATTATATATCGG
>JAHZNE010001225.1:0-36926 GCA_027744055.1 Callyntrura sp. NNG-2020 | reverse complement strand
CTGCTGTTGCTCTGCTGCAGAGATATGAAATGACGATAGGAGATATACATAACTTGCCTTGTAGCGAATGGTGTGGCGTATACTAGAGAAAATGATGAAATACACTTATAAACCGATGATTACGATCAGGATCATTTTGTTATAACGTCCAGAGAATTTCCTACATTTATATGTATCTTTATGTACATTATGCAGGGCAGGACAAAAACGGATAGGGCATGGAAGTTGTTGTAAAGGGAGACCTTATGGGATCCTGTACGGAACGGAGAGATAGAAGTGGTGTAATATGCCTTTGTGTTGAAAAGTTGTAAAGCCCAACGTAAAATCGTGGCCCTGTGCTGGTGTAGTAGAGGAGCATGGTCCCTTTTCGTGTGAGACTTGCCAGGATTTTTATAAACCGAAAGTGGAAAATATGAATGTGCTGTGGGTTGTGTGTGAGTAGGTAGGGACGTAAGAGAGATCACATAATCAGCAGTAGCATCGTTGTCGTCGTTGTCGTAATGAATATTACCATAAAATGCACGGGATATTTCGAAAATGGCTTTTGTATTAGAATATCATTGAATGTATGTAAGTATCCAGGGTTAGAATGGTTATTCGGGAAAATTGTCGTCACTGCTCAACCCAAACAGGCAGGCCGGCTGAATGCTGCTGGACTTGTAACGAAACTGTATTTTGTACACATTTTGTTGCGAGTTTTATATTACAAAAAGTAATTGAAGAGTGTTGTAGCGGGTCACACACACCATTAGACCATTAGGGTAAATCTAAGCATGTATGTGCCAATATGTACGTAAGAATTAATGTGAAAGGGAATATATTGGGATACACATGGGATGAGATTTTTTTAAGAGATGGATTATATGAAGCTGGTAGTGATGAGGATGATGATGTGATTGCTCTTATTCCGTTTCTCTGGTCTTGTCCCGGTTCTTTAATCCACATACGTGCATGCCTACATAGCATATTATTTAGAATGCAGAGGGTACCAATCTCAATAGTAAGGGACGTTTCTGGTATGGCTTTTAAGTGGGCTTTGTATACGATGTCAACAAAGTATGCAATGTGTGCTGACTGAAAATAAAACGCGGAGGAGCGTATGGGAATGAGACACAAGAAATGTTACTGTGACATACAGTTAGTAGGTATTGAACTTGCGGAGGATTAGGAGTAGCACAGTCGCAGTGTTGGAATATGGAGGTCATCATTTTTTAGGACAGCCACAGCGCATACGCTCAAATCACACATGCGTCCCGTGTTGGTGTAATACAGTTAATAAATACCCACAAGCAAATATTTTCAGTGGTGAAATCGAAAACAGAAAGTTCTTGTCATTGGCGTAATTTAAAAATAACTTGTGTCTATCCCGATATTATTTTCAATTGGCTTCTTGTTTAAAATCGTGTAGTACTTAAGGGAACACACCGGCTTCCTTAAATTGTAATTTACCCCGTTGTTCAATGCTCTCTGACAGTTGATTTACCCCACAGGGTGGTCTCCTAATCCAGTTACTTCCTTTTGCGCCTGCACAAAAGTGCAGTTAGAGGTTAATATATTTTGTGATATGCAGTGAAGTAGTGATTTTCAAGTGTATCCAAATTGTTACTTTTTCCGCTTTGCGTGCTCCTGTTCCTCTTAAAATAACCGTGTATATCCTTTCCGAACCGGTTACACTATTAGAGCAAAGAGAAACAGAAAATTAATAATAACAACATTTTTACATACAGATATATTTATTTTCAGTGTGTGCCAGTGTGTGTCAGTGTCTTTTACTCCTCAGTTATTCATCATTCCACTCTTCCATCCACATATTTTTAAAATGTTTCGTTAAGGTAATTTTATCCGTCTTAACAATGTAATGCGTGTGTTCATGTTGGTCATGTTGTTGCTGCTACTGATGTTCTTGATTGATTATCATCAGCAGCAGCAGCAGCCGCATCTGATGTAAATTCTAGCGTTTGTTAATAGAAAAAATACAGAATGTGCATTTTAGGTACCCGATATTAATTATAGTATCCTATTCATATGATTTCCATTTAGCATTTTTTTATACTCCATGTGATACCATCATAACATATCCATATTATTTTAATATAACACTCGATATTACAAGAGTTTCAAGCGAGAAGTGCTTCACAGCGTTTTCCTAATCATTGAATACTATCTCCCCAGTCTTACGTGGAGTAGGCAGACCCATTTCCACTTTACCTCAACCTACTCAAGTAGTTTTTCCTTGATACGGCACCCACCAACAGAGTAAGTAGTTAGAGAGAGAGAGAGAGCACCAGAGAAGACGTATCAGAAGAAGTTGAATTAAAAGAAAGAAAACAAAATTAACTTTTATGAGCCATCTTCTGTCTCATCATCCTCGTCATTATCATTACCATCATCATTGTCTTCCCTCTCTCTCTCTCTCTCCTTCTTCTTCTTCTTCTTCTTCCCCCGTTTTCTTCTCCTGTGCTGCTTGATACGCTCGCGTCAGGCCTGCTTCCCTTTTTACGAGAGAGGACGATGTGATGATGCGTACCATTTTTAGACCACGGCAACCCGGTGTGTGTGTGTATGTGTGTGGTGGAATGCCAGGATGAGAAAGAGGGAAAACTTTACTCTCCTCTTCTTCTCTTCGTCTCCACTCATTCCGAAATATTCCAACCCCATCAGCAAGCAGAGAGCATCCCCGCGAGTAATAGTAGATAGTAAAAGTAGCACATATTATTCTTTATTTTCCTTTAACAGATTAAATTTAATGATCTGTGGTGTTGGTTTGGTTGGTCGCGGTGTGCTCGTCGCTCCATGTCTGCAGTATTACTACTACTATACAGACCAGAAAAATTGTACGACGCGTTGTGTGCTCTGCTGCTGCTGTGGTTGTTGGCGATAGTGAAGGTGGTTAGGCCTGGTGGTGGAATAATCACCAGCAGAAAGCGAAGAGGAGGAGGATGAGGATGACTTTGATCTGATATAATTTTCCATATATAAACTTTTCTACTTTTCTCTTTTCAGAAACGTTACCACCACCCCGTCTGACTTATTGCGTTCTATCTTATCATCTTTTTTTGTATTATATCGTTGTGTAGAGTTTTCTTCATTACGTGTGAGTTTTACTAGGTGCTTAAAAATCATGTTAGAAAAATTAAACAGTCAGTTCTACATTTTTACTACGACCATTACAGTGTGTAGAAATAATAAAAAAATGTGATAAGGAAACAATAACATTTTCCCTCTTTCACTCCCTGTCTCTCTCTCTCTCTCTCATTCCCTTCTTTATAGGACGTACCTATATACATACGCAATAACAGAAAACAGGTTGTGCTGGTATTCATTCACTTGATTCCCTTTCCTCCCCAGACACAATTTTTACTGATTGGCACATATCTGCGATAGTTTTCCAGACGAATATATAATTTTGATAGGAAAAAAACTGCAAAGAGAGAGAGAGAGATGCTACATTTCAATACTTTTATTATACGAATCCTGATTGGATTTTTATTTCATTTTGATATTTTTTCCCTCTCGCTCTCAGTCTCAAGTCAAGTGATTGATTGATTGATTTGATCAACTGATTTCATTCAATTCACCGTGTACACACTATACCAGTCTGAATTGGTTCATTTATCTTTTATGGCTCTGGTGATGGTAGGGGTGTTGAAAAGATGAACAGACACAACGTTATTGACGCTGATTATATGATACGGTTGTGGTGATGATGATGATGATACTGTTGCTGCTGCTATATTGATGAGCAACTTTGTTAACACTTTATTTTAGCAATAAAAGTTTTCAGACTTCTCTTTGCATCATCACGAGAAAATTTACGCAAACCACAACAGAGACATACTCACTCGTACAAAATAGCCAAACTCTTTGCATACTAACACAGTTGTAAAATGTTAAGTAAACACACACGCAGAAGGAGAGAGAGAGAGAGAGAAATAAGAAATGGAATATCTGCTTCTGTAATTTTTCCTGGTGTGTTCAAATTTCCGTGGGTAAATTACACGTTTGCTTTACTGGAATCTACATTTTTGCCTCATTTCTCTCGCCAGATACACAAACATGTACGTACACATCAGTACAAGCAGAAAAAAGCTGAAATATAAACTGAAGGTTCATAGTTTTATTATATTTTTATTATTATTTTAGTCAAATATTTGTTCAAAGAATGAGAGAGAAACACGTATTATGTATACACAACGTAAAAACGAATCCACATCGTCATCATAAAAATAAAAAAGTAAAACCCAAATCAAACATTGGCTATTTTATGTGTGATTACACCAGTTGTGGTGCATGTCTCCAATTTTTTTCTCCATGTGTTAAGCATATGTTGTAATGTAAACCATATCATCATAATCATCATTATCCTGATCAAACGGCACACACATTGCAGGGAGCAGACTCACAAGAATAAAAACAGGAGCATGGTTATATCAGGTTATATGATTTAGTTAGATTGTAGGTATATGTCTAACCACACTATGAATTCCCTTATTAGTAGGCTCAAAATACACACGGTATACCTACCTACCTATTTATGTATAAATTGGACCAATATTCACCGTTGTTCCAGTTTTCCAGCAGTGTGCCATATACATATAAAGCCTGGTACAGTCGTCGTGTAACAAAAAAAACTGTTTTTATCCAGTCGACAGATCTGAAAAGCATTTCAGCTTTGCGTGTTTATATCGTATTTACACTGAAACAATTTTTTTCTGGGAAGATTATGACCATTTTTATTTTACGTTTTTTGGGAAGAAGAGAAAAAACGGTAATGTATGTGCTGCTGTCCAAGAGAGAGAGAGAGAGAGAGAGAGAGTCTGGCCCAGATTATTCATAAAAATCACCTTTCTGGGATTTCACTTACTTTGGGTTTCATTGTGCATTCTGGATACGAATTGAATGTGTTTGTGCTAGCGAGAGGGATGATGGATATAAAGATCGCCTTTCAGCATTTTTTCTCTCGAAAAATAAGACCGATTGTTTGTGTACAAACACAATATTGTGTGTGGTAGCTGAGTAAAAATGTACATAACTGAGCAGCGAAATGAAGACGTGCATCAACTACTGCTGGAGATGATGATGATGAGGATGAATACACAAAAATGCACATCGCATCATTCTCCAACAGACTTTCGTATTGTTCTTGAATTGCTGAAAATACCAGTATTGAAATAACATTTTTTTCTGTTTGCTCAGTGTTTTTCACAATTTACATCTGTTCAAAATAAGCCAGGGCAAAAAAAAGTACAAGAGACGAAGAGTGGATGAATTGAGCAATTATTTGAATTTAGAAAAAAATGTATTGATCAATCATTTTGATATCACAGTAGTACTTCAACCTTATATTCTGTTCTGGTAAAGTTGTCCTATTTATTTAGCAATCTAAATTCCAAATCCCACCACCTTCACTACAACTCTGTTACTACTTACTACTGTTGTGGTCCTGGTGCTTGCAGGCAGTTTTACACTTCAAATACTACTACTACTTACTCCTGCCATTTTTTTCACAAGGTTAATATATTGATGTCTTCTTCTTTAAAGGCCGGCCTTCCGAGAAGTCTGAGATAATTATATTTTTTTAAAAACAATAATAAATATGCATACCCTTACTCACATACATACACACATCTACATATTATTTGACTATTTGATTTTACAGCTCTAGTTGTTACCATTTCATCTTCTGCTAAAGTCATTATAAAGTCATCATTAAAATCTTGTCTTGTTGTCCTGCTCGCCACCACCACCACTTGAAATTAGAATTATTAGACACTACTACTCGCACTCTCTGCATTAAAAAACACACTGACAACAACTCCTACAGCAACTCTGCTGCGGCTGCTGGTGCTAGTGGTGCTCCCACTGCTGCATCACCACCGCTGCTGCTGCCTGCCACGTTTATCACTTTACAATCTGATCGAATGATCAATTTTTTGGCGAACAAGTTAAATTGAATTTGAATACAAAGAAACCTGAATCGAAAAAAATATCAACATTTTTAACTTGTATATGTAGTTACATTGTACGACGGCGTCTTCCTATAAAATAATATGTAGTAATAGGTGAACCGAGAGCAGCAGCAGCTGTAGTTGTAGTATTGGTTCTTTGTACGCATTATGCAAATTTATGTGTAAAAATGATTCAAGGTCTGGCATGTATGAGCACCACCAGACGAAAAAAAGTACTACCGCAAAAACAACGAGTGTAGTACCACAAAATCATGTTATTTTCAGCTTTCAATTTCTTAACTACACACACACACATTTTAATCTAGGCTGATTAAAATATTATACATATTTACGTTGTTGACATGCATGCCCAGCATTTTAAAAAGCACACACTTTACGATACTGCCACTCTTTATTCTCTTGATTCTCAGGCAAATAGACAGTTTTCTTTGAAACAATTTCCTTGGTCTTCGTCGTCGTCGTCGTCATCGTCATCATTATCTTTCTCCTCAGGATGATTACTCCTTTACTTTATTATTCCAAAGGGGAGCCTCCTTGTTGGTGGCACTATTACACACTGCAACTTGACTTGAATTTGTTTAACAATTTTAAATTATTGGGACGGTAAAAAGGCAAACAAAAGGAGTTGCGAGAATAATGACCATCAACATGCTAGTGATGATAGCATTTCGCTTCTTTCCTCGTCTTCTTTTGGTTTATTGCTCCATTTTCTTTCACAACTACTCTTCTACTGCTCCTGCTCCTGCCGCGGACATATTTGAACTTGCCCTGTATTTTGTATTGATTAGAAAACAAAATTCAAATTCCGGGATAATAACTTACAAGAAAACGTCTGTACTACTCACCAACTCGCATATAACGTGTGTGGCTCCGTTGTCCGAAAGGTACACGCTTTATAATTTCCAAACCCACGTCCAGTTAAAAACTTGTATGCACTCGCATATTTGTGTCCATTTTCTACATGGACTACTACTACTACTACTCTCCTATTTTGTGTACATTTTCGAGAGGGAACGTTGCGTGCACTTTTTTCCCAGCAGCAACATTTCTTCTTACATATCTACACTTTTAACAACACAACTAGGTATGTAATGTAAGCTGTAAAACGGCTTCGCCAAATGCAATTGCTTTTGTTTAAAAAAAACAACACAAAAGAAAACAAGATTATCTTTTTTGTCTGTGCTCTGATGATGATGGTGTTGCTGGTTGGTGTTACGTTGCGGTTGCTAGTGGTGGTGGTGGTGATGGCAATCGTCGTAGTCTTACGCAGGAGTAGTGTGTCGTTTTTTATTCCGTTCCCTAATTCCGTCCGGAGTAATTTTCCAGTAGCAAAAGTGTACTAGGGTAATTCCTTTGATTACAGTGTTTCTCCTCTTCGCTCTCCCGTAAAATGGCCCAATAATAATAATCATAATAATAAAAAGGATAGTAAATAGTAGTGCGAGGAGCAAGAGAGCAGAGAAAACGTTTAACTTACTTTAACCATTTTTTCATGTCTTCTTGTTGCATCTCTCCCTCACTCCGCCAACTACCACCACCGCCACCATCACCGCTACCACCCCCTCTAAACAACACTAACGTAATATCAGCCGTTTTTATATCTTCTTCCGAGGAAAAAAAACTCTGTGTTACTTACACGTACGTACGCATTACCGCCGCCGTGCAATGTACGTTTTTTGTTATTTATTCCCGTGAAAAAAGCATGGTTTCTCCCAAAAATGTGAGAAAAACGTACTTTTTTCACGTTACTACAATTTTGCTCTTGTTGTTTCCTCAATATAGACAACAACACATGTTTATTTTATTTCCTCTTGGCTGACTTTACAACAGAAAAAAAGAACAAGACGAAGAAACAACGAAAAATGTGTGCCATCATCATGATCATCGTCATCATCATCATTTCTTACTCTCATCATCATGACATGCAATGCACTATGCACACTACTGCAGTTATTTTCCTTTTTCGTGTGTATTGTATCGTCTTCTGCAAGGCTAGTTAGAACAATAGGTGCAATATCAAAATTGTGACTGTGGTCTCAAAATAGAACATGTGGTTCTCCTTTTTTGGGAAAAATAACCAACTTTTTTTACGTGTTTCTCCTTTTGCTGCACACACACACACACTACAATCATGTAATAATGCACCCACATTTTGTTGCTGTTAAAAGGTTACCCTTTCACTGTATCAAGATAACAAGAAAAATACTGAAATTATGATAAATGCTCACCTCCACCGTTTACCACTTACCTCTACACATCACCATCCTATCCTGATCAGCATCAACAACCGCACATCATCTGTGTAGACTACATACCTAACTAAGCGCTGTAGCACCCATTCTTCACGTCTTTTCCTTTTTTCTTGTAACTTCCGCCGCCTGTATTGAAAGATGAAGAATGAAAAAATGGCTTGTAAAACAATACCCAATTTTCTAGAATTTAAAGCAAAGGAAACACCTGTTTTTTTTTTCCTCGGCAATTTTCCCCTTATAATATAACTGAAACGAGCTGTTGAAGAAACCACGCATTTTTTCTATGTAGGCGGAATTATTATCATCATGCAATATTCCAATAGCTCGTTCGTTCCTTCATACATATAGGCACACACACACACACACGTTGTCGTTACCGATTGCAAATATTCAAATTAGGCAACCGTGTGCATGCATAGTGTTGTTTTTTGTGTTGATAGTATGATTGTTGGAAAAAGGTGAAGCGAAGAAAGGTGTGCTTGCTCATTAATGTTATAGCATGCTGCAACACAAATACGATGTGTGTGCCAGAGTAGATTTTTCCAGTGAGCACACAACAGTAGCGGCAGCAGATTAATATAATATTTTTTGCATACACAATTATTTAGTAGGCATATATAAATGTACACGGATATCTCATGCAAAAATGGCGTGCAAGAGAATATTTTATTAATACCTATTTATATTGTACACAGTAGTAGTTTCTTTCTTTTTTGTTCTCTCTCTCTCTCTAGTGAGAATTTTGTATAATGTAATACATCTGTTGTTGTTTACTCTGTTTGGAGAAGGCTTTTTTGTTGAATTGACGATGTGTGTGTGTGTGTGTGTGGACGTAAAAGACGACAACGACGAAAAACTGTTGCCTTGCTGTCTAACAAAATGCCAGGTCATACTCGTCCTACCAGCGCAGCGCCACCAACGTCACTAATAATACTTAATTGAAAAAATGTACTACTCCTGTGCTCTCCTCTCACATGTTTGCTGGTTTTGCATGCATATTTATACATTCTGAAAGAAAAGTGGTTTTCTACCTGCACCGAAGAACGTGAAACTCATGTTTATTCATAAACTTTTGCTATCCTCTTTTTCCGTCGTCTTTTTTGCCGGTTCTCTCTCTCTCCTTCTCTCTCCTTCTCTCTCTCTCTGTCTGGCATGAGAGTAATAATAGCATTGGCATGCCAAAATCGGATCTACCTACCTATATACCCACTGCTGTCACTAAAAAACCATTTTTTTATGCAAGGCGATAATAATGCAATTTTGGGCGATACACGGTATGCCCCTGCAACAGTTACATAATGTAGCAATTAAAAAAGAAACAATGCAAACTGTGTGCAAATGACTGATTATTAGTGAGATTTAATGAAAGCAAGAGAGGCGACGGAGGGTAAAAAAAATACTCGGGGATTCTGTTAATCACCATCAATGCCACCACCGTGTTGTATATAAAGAGCTCTTCCAGCACAACAAGGAAACGACAGCTGGATTAGGATTTCCTTCTTCTTCAGGTCAAGTGGCTTAATTGTTCACACACGTTCATGTGTAGGGTATCCTGTCCGTGGGAGGTATACCAGTGTGTTGAAATTACCAAAAATAATTTTGGTCGTGCAATGAGCAGAGGAGCATAAACAATCAAAAATGTAGATTTTTCCTTATTTACTTTTTGCTGGTACAATAATGTCGACTGCGTGCCAGGAGAGCAAGGAATTTAATACAGGTTATAATATCACCCACCACGCGTGCCAAACAAAAAAAAGTACCGTGTTAATCCGCACATACTGCTTCTTTCCTTCGAGATGAGATAAGACCTGGAGCATGCGACTTGGTTAATGGGTAATGAATACATGTACTTAAACAAACCGTAAACTTTTTATACGGAGAGGAAATTAGGTAATATGTTATCTACTCAAGAGAGAGAGAGAGGGAGTGGGTAAGAAGGAGTACAATGGCCGTCTTTTTCAGAGCGACCGATCAACATTTGAACAAACCCACCCGAAAAGTGCATTTTGCATGTAATCCGGGAAAGAAAATGCATTTCTCTCTCCCTCTGCTCCTGTTTTCTCTTTCTCTCTTCTACGTACAGTGCCAGTGGGACCACAAAATGAAAGGTGTATCCCGTGGTTCATATCATAGTTCGTCATCACCGCACAGCTTTTTAAAATGCGTTGTCGTATGGGTGTGTATTCAAATCGCAGAAGGACATGCCATTTACATACATAAAGTCGAAATAAACCTTTTTTATAAATTTTAAATGAACCTGGTGATGTGTTCGATGCACACATAACGAGCTCCAGACCGGCCCATTCAAACCAAATAACTGTTTGTAGTCACAATAGCGGTGGTGGTAGTAGCAACAGTCCTACAATTTTCTATTTTCCGCTTTTGATGTATCCTTGCATTGCACTGGACACTCCTCGATTTATCGATGATGGTTAGTTTTTGATGGCGATGATAAGAAAGTATCATCACCAACCCAGCGCGCACCGCCAACGCCATCACCACGGCCGTTGTTAATATATATTCATCTAGAAGGAGAGCGTGTACGTGTTGTTGTGCTGAAGATGGGATTTTAATATTTTACTCCTTTTTTAAATTGTGCGTGTGTTCCTTTTTCTTACTCGCTGTCCTCCTCTCTCTCTCTCTCTCTCGCTCCAACACGCCGCGTCATNCTCGCTCCAACACGCCGCGTCATTTTTCATGAACAAGTGCATTTTCTCGGACTGTTGCCGTTGTTGTTGCGGCTATAATTGTACTCGCTTGTACCTACTACATCATGCATACCTTCCTAAACTGTCCTGCCAGCAGCAAAATGGAAAAAAGGAACGCGTAATAATAATTACCTACGTGTATACACATACGCACAAGATGGAAACTTTCGTTCCCCACTACCACTCTTCCCATTTTCTTCTAATTTTTGATACACACAAAAACATTCCGCTCACCATTCTCAAGGTAATACACAACTACATGCAACACACACACACACACACACACACACACATAATAGCAATCAAAGCGGATAGATTATTACACATTTTAAGCCTTTTTTCTCCTTCCATTCTTCCACTCTCAACTACTCCTCTGCTCTAAATATCTTCCCCGATAACTGCCTACTACACACACATACATACTCTTATTATTGTTTTACGAACGCAAATCAGTCACTCTATTTCTTCTCCTTGAATTGAATACATGAATTCTAGATATTTGAAACATGTGCCTTTTTGCTGTGCTTTTTTGGCTGGAAAATGGGAATCGGTGTATGGAATACAGGGAGAAGGGAGGCAGACGGAGTATGCAGGGAGCTTATATAGATATATCGTCGAACATGTAGGTACACACACATTTCATATCATATTTATGCCTGCACACGGCACACACAACACAACAGCCTTACATACATTCTTCATGTAAATGATTACGTATGCTATTGCCAGACAATAAAAAACCAGGTATGTATGTTGATTCGTATATACGCGTATGACAACCTATAAAGTTATATGATGATGAATGTACATACATTCTCTCTCTCTCCTCTCTCTCTCCCTATATATTTATAAGGTTGTTATTTTACGTGGGTGCATGCCAGCTTATAGGAGCACCAAAAAAGCAGAGTACCACCATCAAAGTAATAGCAGTGGTAGTAATAATGGTTGTTTGTGTGTATTTGTTACTATTGTTTTATGTATTAAGCACTCAGCTCCTCTTATAACTAGCTAGGTCGGTCATCGGTGTGTGTAATGCTGCTGCAGCAGTAGTGGCTGCCGTTGTAGAGTTTTGTGTAGGTACCTAAGCCTACCCAACTTACAAAATAGGAGAGTAGTAAATAAGTAGCAGTGCTCTAACTGCGCTAGCTATGGCCTTTAGAAACACAACTTTTTTTTCTCTCTCTCTACTTACCTTACAATGAGCTCTCTGTCATCATCGCTGCTTCTGCTGGTGGTGGTGGTGCTCTCGCATGGTATGTACATATTATGTATATGCATGAGTGTTGTTGTAGAGAGCAGCAAAAGGTCTTTTTCATTTTTGTATAAAGGTAACAACTAGGCAGAGAGTTAGAGGGAGAAAAAAAGTCACTTGTGCTCTGCTTTGCTCTACTATAGAGAAATATCATGGTCATTGGTTAGTTGGTTTTAGTTGCTGGCTTTTTGATGAAGTCTCAAATCCGCTCTCACCTGCAAAGCTAGGCAGGGAGGAAAAAAAGAACGTTGCTGCTGCGTGCTCTCCACCACTATTGCTTTTATGCGGAAAGAAACTGCTGTTTCATAATAGAAACTTGAGAGAGTGTGAGTGTGTGTTTATGTGGATTTTTGTTCATATAGTGGAAATTCTGCTGATAACATGCTTGTTTTTCTTTCGTCGTCGTCGTCTTCTCTGGAAACGCACCACTTTGCTTAGTGCTAATCACAAATCACCGTCATCGTCGTCATCCTCCCTCCTTAGTCACTTGTATGCAAACAGTCTTGCTCGCACCTGGAAAAGGCAGACTTGCAGTAGTGGCATTTGATATGGTGGTGACGGTGACTGTAAACGACCAAATTTTCTCCGAGAAGAAAATAATTGATAAAGAATTTTTTTGTCTCATGCTGTGCCTCTCTTCGCCAACGTACTAAATTATCTTGTAACTGAAATGGGGAAAATGGAAGAGGTGGTGTTGTAATCAAAAATGCTTTCTTTGACGACGTGTCTCCTTGTCGGGATGACGATGACGATGATGATGAAGAAGGCCGGTGACGAGGTGGAGAATAGTTGTTGCAAGTAGACAGTTGACAGTGTTCTTTGTTTTCTTCTTCCTGTTCTTGTCGTTCGTGTGTGTGTATGTGTCACCTGCACGAGTGTTGTTGTTGTCAGCGTCCGTCGACATTGCTAATTTTGTGTGGAAAGCTTAATATCTCTTGGCATGTGCGTTGTTGAAAACCGTAATGTGAATACATAATCATTTCATTTTCATATTATCAAAGAACAAATCTCTTGTTTTTCGTTCGGTCCTCTCGTGTTTGTTAGTTGTGACATGCAGAACGGCGAGTAGTAGAAGGCGCGCCAGTAATAGCGGCTTCATCATCTTTTTCTCCTCATGTGTGTACAAGAAAAAAGTTTATCGTTCTCCCTTTCCCTCTCTCCGTATATATTTAGGCCTGTTACTGTTCTTCTGATATGCTGCTGTGATTTTAGTGCTTCTACATATTATATATCCCACTCGAGAGTTTCCTCCAGAGAACCTGGCAAAATTAATGAATAAATATCTCCGTCCCTTGTTTTCCACCGCGGACATGTAGAACGGAAAACGGGAAAAATGGTTTTAATGTCTTTTTGTATCGCGGCATGATAATCTGCTGGTGCATTTAAATGTGCTCATTTTCTGGCTGACCCGTTGTTACTTTCCTGTGGCTACTGAAGACAATCATGTTTTTCTTCTTGATGATGATGACCAACAACGCAACGTCATCATCCAAACTGGAATAGGTCATTTGGGTGCTTTATACTACAACTAGATAAAAAACACAGGGAAAGGGAATGTTTGTGTGGTGCAGTGAAACTGACAATGGCAATAATGGCATCATCACAATATCCATGCTAGACTGACCAAATGTGTCCATTAACCACCGTCGTCCTGCCGGCAAAATAGCGCTACCTTCATATAAAATGCATGTTAGATGACGACGTTAGGTTGCGTTCGTTTGCTCCCCGGTGAGATATACACGGCCAGATAATTACTTTGAACGTTGCAGTGGTGTGCAATAAAAAGTAAAATCTAATCAGTATGGCGGACAAAACGTGCGGCGGATCATGATTGAGTTTTTTTCTTCTCCCTCTCGTTTTCGTTGTTTGTAGAGTAAGTAGCGGTGGCGTGTAGGTGAAAAACATGTTAATTTGGCAGTGGTCATTCGCCGAGACTATTTAATAACAATGACTATTGCATAAGAGTTAGAGTGTGTGTGCGTCGGTGATAATCATTGACAGTAAAGTAAAATAAACATTTTTGGAGTCTTCTTGGGAGCCATTCTTTGTAATTGAATGGTTGGGGAAGCGGGGACAGTAGAGATGGGTTGCAATGTATGTAAATGGACAGACTATATATTTTTAACGAAACAATAAAATAATGACAAGTTATAATTATTATGAGTTGAAATCTGAAGGAATAAAAGGAATTTGGGTGCTTTTAGATATTTTATTGTGATTTAAAAATTAATTGGGATTTTTTTGTGTTTTCAGTACGACGATGGGGTGTCCCATTATCCGGGGATGGAATCAATGCCCGCTAATTGACTAATACCACGTTGCAAATACACGCGACAAGCGAAATATTTTCTTAAAATATATATACTCTATTGCACACCAATGCATGTATACCTACATCCTGTATTGCGCAAAAAAATATAATTTATGACTGGTTGATAATCATTTGACATAATCTTGTGGGTTAGCGATTAAAGTTATACAAACACCTACAGCAGCAGCCAAATGCTAGACATACAAACATTACGCGGTAGTAGAAAGGAAAAAGCACCAGAAGTAGCAGTTTTGTTGTGTAATTTTTTTATACAATATTTAGTTCCTCCTCCTGGTCATTAGCCTCGGCAAACTAACATCTTCTTTCTTCAAACTAAATTTTTATTTGTATTTTAAAAATGAATTTGTTATCAATGAAGGAATGACACAATTTACTTCTTATCTCCATATATCATTTGTTGTACTCTGACTGCTGACTGTGTTTTCAGTATTTTTTTCGATAGAAATAAAGTTGTTCACGTCAATTTTGTCATGTGTAATTGTCACTTTGTCAGGTAAAGTACCTATTGACATCTAAAATTAGAGGAATACAAAAATGTCGTTTTTGATAGGTGATATGTTCTCTTTTCATCACAGCTGACCTTATCTTTTACACTTATTTTTTTTTCGTCTCACGTGTTTAGCATAATTACTTGCGGTTACGAATCAGGAATTGTCATCCGTCACCGTACATGCCATCAAGAAATCAATATTATCCCATATGCGAGGACGTTCATTTTTTTGAATTTTGACATGTCGCCTGACATGAAACTTAAAGTTTTCTTGCAAAATTACAGACTAGGAAAATAACCAAGTCAAAGAGGAAAGTATTTTGCATTTGTATACCAATAAACCCTGTCTTCTGAGAAGATCAACGTCCCTCTGACCTTAAAGTAGCAATAAGATAAACATTAATGATTCAAAATGTTGAATCTATGAATACCAAAGAGGCATATACACACACGCCACATTAAATCCAAGACCCAGATAAAACACTTGAGATAAACCGCGCAATGTGGTGATGCATTACAGCACATCAAACGTCAATCAAAACTCAGCTAGGCAATTCATTTATCAAATAAGTTGTACACGGTTACATTATATAAATTATGAGCAAATCGTTTTTCTCCACCAACATCCTTCGTATATCATCCCAAATCTGAGCAATCCTGCGTATTAAAAACCAATTCTGCGAAAATTTCTTCATATTAAGAATAAGAATTCAACCTTAGAATATTTACAAACATGTGGACAAACATCGTGTTTCTCCCCCTATATGACATGATGATGACCTGACATCGTCCTCCCAGAAGTAATTTTAGTGGAGAGGAGAGGAAATCAGGAAAGGGGAGAGGTTAATGCATTACTGAAAATTAAAATGTATTTACATAGTTTCTCCAATACAATTCTCAACTAAACTTATCATCATCGTATGAACAATTTCAAGTACACTGAAACATGGGCATGTGCGGATGTACGAAAAAATGGTTTTTTCCTGTAAGTATCTCCTTTGAGCTATCCGAGAAGTAGTAGTTTTTTTTGCCATTAGAACAATATGTATATTATTTTCGCCAAAGATAATATCCAGATTTAATCCTTCACTTTTGGAAACTATATCAATAGGCACTCCTGAAAATGATATAGCTCTACATACCGATTAAGTACCGTGATATTATACGTTTAATACGCGTAGGTATAAATAAGTACGAGAAAGGACATGACTATATAGATATGTATTTATGTTTGACATGTACTTACTTACATTTATATATGTACATTTACATACGATGTGTACATACTCCGTACTCTATATCAGAAGCACATGCACAAAAGCGATAACCCGACAAAGGAATGAATAAAAAATAAAGAAACAAAAAGAAAAAAAAAGAAGCGAAATATATGATTTATGAATGTATGCATGAGGTAGTGTGTGTTTTTTTGCAAAGGTGCATGGTAGTCTGCGTGCCGCTGGTTTTGTCGATTTTTCCCCGACGACGAGGACGATGTGTATGCGCCTATCTAGTTACTTGTCGTTTATGTATTAAGCTATCAATACAGCTGCTTTACTTTTTATTAAAGTTTATAATAGGTATACTATGTAAAGTATGTACGTAATATTTTTTTGCGTTTGCCTGGGCTGTGGTGGTAGTGGTGGTGGTGGTGGTGCGGGAGACGAATTTGTTACCGATGTATGTAATGTATGTAGTGTATGAAAGCGCATTGACGGTAAAAAAAACAATGTCGTGCGGAATGGCGTACTTAAAATGTATGTGTCTAGTTACTATAAAATGTAATCTATAAAAAATTGTACAGACGAACTACGTACGAGTACGAGTAAGTACATAGTTCATGTCAATGTTGTTGCCTTGTTGTTCATGTAGTTGTAAAATATGTAAATGTAATAACATAGATTGTCTTTTTTATATTTGCTCTCCCTCTCTTCTCTCTCTCTCTCTCAGTCTGTGCTTGGTCTCTTCCCTGGCTGCTTGAAAGATATCCAGAGAGAGATAAGTGGCTGTGGAGTTGGAGGATTGTATATGATATGCGCACGTAACGACGTAACTTTGTAAAGAATACAATTTTTTCTGGTAGTATGCAATTTTGCTTTTTTGTACTTGAATATCGATAAATACCTGTGTGACGACGACTGGCTGTATGCAAAAAATAGACGTGCAATGCATTTATTCAACACGTGTGTCTGTGCTTTTTTTCGAGATATGATTTGATACCTATAAATGTCCTCCTCCTCCTTTCCCTACGGAGGATGACGACGACGATGACGTGGATAAATATTAATTGATTCAGTGAGAGTTTTTAGGGATGAGAATGATTATGATTATATTATGAATGTCGTCTGGGATTGCATTGTATTCATGAAGGGGGCAGGGCAGTGATGAAATATGTAATGCCGATATGTGGAGGAATGACCTAGTCAAGGTGCAAGCGGTAAAGGTGTGCAGATTAATATTACATGATTTTTTGTTGAAGAAATAACTTTTTGAATGAGTAAACCCGATTTATACTGCTGTCGGTAGAAAAATGAAATCGGTACCATTTCTCCATTGATGAGAGTAAAATTGTTGAAGACATTGAAATAGGTAGCAAAAATTATTGTATTTTGAGAAACTCATTATATGCAAGAGCAATGCAATGAGGATAAAACCATGTTTTCAAATGAGCTCCACTTCCCTTTATTCACATTCACATCTTTATCTGCCCTTTTCTACCCTATTTTCACACAAAAATCCCTCCATTTTGTCCTCCACATCCCATCGGTTCGAGCAGTATTGATAATGTGTTTTGTGGGAAGTGTGCGATGGTACATCTTCATCTGCCCTTTTCTACCCTATTTTCACACAAAAATCCCTCCATTTTGTCCTCCACATCCCATCGGTTCGAGCAGTATTGATAATGTGTTTTGTGGGAAGTGTGCGATGGCCATTTCACGCCGTTGTGGGTACTGCAATGAATGACAAAAAAGAGCATTCTCAACATAAACGTTCCAGATAACTTCGTTAAAGAGAAAAAAAGTCTCATATATCAGAAGGGAAATGTTTTAGTGAGTTTGCATCAAGTTTACAAGTACACGTTGCAACGGGGGTATCTCCATGCATCTGAACAATTTTTTTTGAAAATACAGTTAACACACGATGTGTCCCCTTACAATCCTCCTCCTCTCTACACATCACATCATATTCCGTTTCTGCTGCTAAAAACATATGTCATACATGTAGGCACATACACTGTGTCTGTCTGTGCAAACGCCTCGACAAAATGAACTTTATTTTAAGCCACATTGGATTCTTCATTAACTTGGCACTCTGCCACATATTCTAATGGCCTCTCCTCTCTCTCTCTCTCTTACACACGCTCGGTTCACAATCACTTTTTTCACATCCCAATCTCATCAATTTAAGGCACTAAAATGCATTACTATCATCCGAAATCAAATTTTGAAATAAATTTCTCCTTTATTTACAGATATGCTATGTATGTCATCTGCGTTCTATATATACCCCCGAATATTTATGTATTTCTACATTTTTTCTATTTTGCAGACATCCATTGTTCCCATTGTTGGCCCTCATTTTTGAGAAATGTGAGCTAGCCACATGCACACCAAGGGAGCCAGGCGTTGCAGGCGGTGATGTTTGCTCATCCGAATCTTTTAACGAAGATATTGCCGTTTTCTCCAAACAGGTTTGTTCACTCTCTACACTCCATAACCCGAATATGATAATAATAATAATAGTAACAATAAACTGCATCTTGTGCATTTTTCTTATGTACATGTGTATGTGTGTTCACATAAATAAATGGTTTAACCATACCCACTTCCACTTTTGCATTTTACGCATACCTTTTTGTAACTTTAAAAGCTCCACTCAAACACAAAAAAATACCTATAGACAACCAAGGAAAAAAGAAATGCCGAAATAATACTCAAATAAATTGTTGCTGCTTCGTTAAAAACTATTTTTGTACAACCACGCATCATTCTGATCGTGTGTCGTTCTTCCTTTTCGCTTTTTTTTGTCCCAAGACATACTTTCAAACTGATGTGATATTGCAAACGCCTCTTCTTTACGCTCAGTAGAAAATCAGTACAGAGTAACATCAACAGAGCGTCATCCTAATCATCATCATCATCAACATCAGCAGCAACAGTAGCATCCACGGCAGTATTGCTCTTTCTCATGTGCATTCCACCACATCACATCAAGTTGACAATTTAGCGTGGAAGAAATTGACTTTAAAATGGGAAATTGCTCCATTTCATAGTCATTTAGAGGCGGGGATTTTATTTTAAAAGCTCATCTCGGCAACTTCTTCACTGAGTGAGAGCCTTTATGACTATGTGTCTCGTGGCATCACCATTCTCATCATTATCATCATCATCATCATCCTCATCCTCTTCTGCCCTTTAAAATCTTCACTGACTTCTTCACTTACTCGACTGTTGCGCTGCTCACAGAGAAAACGACACAAGGGAAGCGACCAGAGAGAAATAGAATAAATGGAAAATGGAATGTTTTTATTTTCTGTTATGTTCGTTATTGCAGTACCACCACACCATCGTCAACAACAGTGACACTACCATCGCCACTATCACTCGTCCAAAACGTCTTTTCCCTTCCTCCTCCGCAGTTTCAAAAGACTTTTTTCATTTTCTTTTCGTCTCCTTTAAAAATATGTTATTTCAATAATATCTTGTACATTCTCCCTCTCTGTGTGTGCCTTTTGACTCCTTGTCCTGAAAATTGGTGCATCTGCCAGCTTTTAAGAGACAGACAGAAAGACTCTCTGTGTGTCTGTGTCTCTCTCATTTTGTTATTATTATGCAAGCATATTACAACTTCACAACATCCCCATGTTCACACACACACAAGAAATGATTCTTGTTCTTCCCTTTTCCCACTCTCTTCCTTCCCCTCAAATGAATTCATATACCAATATTCCGGCCTATAATACGCCTCAAAAGCTCCATTTCAGGGTCGTTCATTCTATTGCAGTTATTATTATTATTATGACTGTTACTCGAGTTGGTAGTACTACAAAACCTTCGGAAGAACTGTAACTTTACTCTCCCTCGACCATTTTCTCTCCAAAGAGCTATCATCAATTTTTATGGGCAGTCAACTCCAAAAAGGAGAAACCAAAGGAGCAATTCTGTGCACACTCTCATGCACTTACACAGTAGCAACTACGCAGCGATTTACAAGATGAATTTTTATTATAGCGAGCAAAGGAGAACAAAAAAAGTAAAATAAAAATCTGCTGCTGCACTACTCTACTTACTCTTCACAGCTCTGGCATTTTAAAACTTTTTTTCTCTCTCTCCTGTGCTCCCATCAACTTGCCAGACATTTGGACGCTGTTGCACTAATAAAATCGATTAAATTTCAATTTGCTACTTTTTATTACCATTGCATACTTTAGCTATCTATAAATCCCGTTGTTTTACTTACTATTATTTTACGCTGCACTCTCCCCATTTTCCCACATACAGGCACACACATAGACACGTTTCCAACGAAAAAAAACGATAATGGAAACGTGTACATCTGTGTGTGTGTGTGCGTCTGCGTTGCCAATGTTGGTGCAATTGGCCCAGAGTTCCACATCTTTTTACTGGTTCTCCCTCTCCCTCTCTTTCTTGGCGATCTTCAACTTTCTTATGAGAATGTGACGTATCCTAAATCAGATAATGCAATTGGCTTTGCAGTCCACTGACACTCATCCTTTTTATGGGGTCTGCTCAACAATGGCAAAGCACAGGCAAAAAAATTGGTTAAATGAAATGCACCACAGTAATTGCTATTACTTATGTTACTTTTGTACATAAGCGGAATACTTCCTTAATGGCCAACTTGTAAGTTTGTTTGTACGCAAAGTATATACTTAAGTAAGAGTTCTTTTTACAAAATGGCAGTTTGGACGCACCTCTTGCTATCTCGTACAAGATAAAAATGTAAAATGCTCAAAGGGAGAAATTCAAGCCAAAGCACTAGACCGAGTTAGAGAGAGAGAGAGAAAAGAAGACGAGCAATAATCATAACAATAATCGTAACGTAGTAGTTGTAATAATAATGGCTGCTCGCTGCTGCTGCTCACAAGAAAACAAAGCAGGATATTATTACATTATTCTGTTATTGTTGTGTGTGCAAGCAAGTCCATTAACGATTGTGGTTTTCAATTTTTTCCTTCTCCTTCACCATTTTTTAATGCTTATAATACGTCCACAAAATAGTACGGGTGATGATAAGCTACGCCATGCTTGTTTGTGTGGGTTTGATACAAATCCCAAAGAGCGAAGATTCTCGAGGAGGACCAACAGTTTTTTTTCTTTCAAGACTGCAGGCCATTTCTCTCCTCACCACCACTCGCTTTTGCCTCTTATGTGTAATGTGTACCTATTTTGTGCGTATTTAGCATATAATATACATTAGGAGAAGAAGGAGTTAGTCAGAAAAAACCGTACCAAAAAATGCTAACTTACCTTTCCAAACAAAAACGTTACGTATTAAAGTGCAACAGCAACTGGCAGCTCCAACAAGACTACAAAATAATATCAGTGTAATCCGTTTATTTCCTCTTGGCCAACCAAACAACATGCTCAGTGTTATTATTATTACTACCAGTACGACTACCATTGCCATTATAAGATGAGGAGTATCACATGACACATTATACCAACTTTATCTTGAGTGGTCATCATCATCATGATCATCATCATCCTCCTCTCCAAACCTTTTGATGTGTGCAGGTAAAATACATTAATATATTATGCAATTGCACTGCATTGCACTAGTGTTCCCACTTCTCCCATCATCGTCCCTTTTTTTCTTCTGCACTCCACCAGAAAAATGGGGAATAGCCAGAGAGCAAGAAGCAGAAACTTGATCTTGTATTGCCGTAAGGAAAACTGTGTAGTAGTATTGTGCAGACGGCGTAAATCGATGGATTTTGATATCGGGACGAGTACTTTATAAACATGTATTAAAATACGTAGTTTAGACATATTCCTTATCGCATACATTCGATTTAGGTTTTCTCTTGATTCCTGGGAGTATTCCGTTGTGCCACTAGTAATTTCTTTCCAAAGGTTTGTGCACGTTTTTTTGGGCTACTAGCGTCGTTACTGAAAAATTGTAGGCCACATTGTATAATCCAACAATAATAATAGTAATAACAATCAGAATAATATCCACTTGGGTGATTCCTGCGCCATTACAGCTCTACTACGACTACGACTACTATTCCAAGCGGCTTTGCTATCTCGCCGGGAACACGTACTATAGGGGAGATATCAAATCGCGCGGAGATATGTGGTGGTAGGTACACCAGAGTTAAATGCATAATGTATGGTGTGTGGACTAAGGTGAACCGTTTGGAAATTAAAAGCTCCGCAAAACAATAATTTATTATTGAATACTTAGATATCCCCAAAGAAAGAAACGATGGAAGCCTTTCTCCCTGTGTAGAATTAAAAGAGTGTAGGTATATACGTGTGTTTGTGTGTGTGTGTGTACGTACACGAATGAAATGTAGCCGTCGTCTGTAGCGCGTATTTTTTTTTTGATAAAAAAGCGCAGGCAGGGGAAACGGGGAGAGAGCTTTCGGAAAGCGGAAAAATGAGTTGTGAGTGTAAGTTACGTACGTATTGACATGTTGAGTGTATTTCATTGGCTTATTTCGCTCCCCGTTTGCCATGCCTTTTTGCCTTGCGTGTCATGAGCGAAGCAGGAGACGACGTTATTGCGGCTGCTGCTGCCGATGATGATGATGTGCATGCTCACCACAAGTTCACTGATGATGATGGTGGCTAAGCCCGTTGTTGCATTTTTTTTACTATTTCTCTCTCGGCCGTTTTACTACTACGACAGCCTCCTCCACTATTTTTACTATCACTCTCGCTCATGTCTTTCGTGTTGCTGCTGCGATATGGAGAAGAAAAGTAACACCGTGCCGGAGTTAAATATACATTTTATGCAGTGATCTTTTATAATAAAATATTATTAAATAAGGCATTTTTTCTTCGTCGTCGTTCGTGCATGATATTGCAAACAATTTCTGAGTAAAAATGAAGATAATTCCCGTATTACTTGTATACAATATGCATAATATGCATATTATATGACCGCGTAAACAGGAATAATAATAAAAATAAATTAACTTATTTTCGCCTCCAGCAGTGAAAAAAATAAAATATATACACACCTATAATTAATATAAAATGATGTTACTGTTAGAAGTTATAACCATTTCGTGGTGTTTTGAGTGGTAAGCAAAAATAACAATGGATCTAATACCCGAACTAGTACAACGAGCTCTCTCGTATTATTCATGCTAGCCGTTGCCACACACAAGGTATTTTATTACGGACCTGGTCCTGCTGGACCAGATCAAGTAGTACATTGATAGAAACTTGGCACACAGTAATTAGTGCACTTTCAGGTGTTTCTTATTAAGAACGAGAAGGAGAAAAGGTTCACATAACTTGTAATATTCTCCCTCTCTCTCTGTCGTTCATTGTTCCATTCATTCAAGGTGTTCATCCAATTTTTATTATACCGGCAGAAGCTTAATAATAATAACACTTCCTTCTTTTACTATTTATAAATCTATTACGGCCATATAAAATTATTATTATTATTATGGAGCAGCGAACGTGTGTGTGAGTCTGCGTATTTTTTAATTTCATCTTAAATAAAATATTTTTATGTATTGACACGAAAGCATCATCGACAACATTTTTATGCTGGAATCATATGTGGGCTCCCGTGTTTCTACGGTGGGTCGTCGTACGTGCAAAAGAATTAGAGACAAAGGTATATATAGGCCACCATAGGAAAGGACCACACCATATCATCATCTTCATCATCGTCATCATCATCATCCCCGTCTGTATTGTATATCCTCTGTAATAACACCCTTATTAATTCGATTCATGAGGAGACATAAAGAAAAATTTTGTTGGGTGAATTTTGTTTCTTGTTCATTTCACCGAAAATGGGATTACGCTTTGTACCTCTAATATAATCGTGTAAAATAATGAATGGTGGTGCTGGAAATGCAATAAATGGTGTGATTGTGTGTGTAACGAAGGATAAGATGCCGGCAGTATTTATAGACTTGTTCCTCTGCTGAACCTTCAGCATTTTGCTGTTGAACGTTTTTTTTTCTCTCTCTCTCTCTCTCGTGAGTTGAAGCTACTTATTTATCTTTTTTGTCAAGGCAGGAAGTTCGGTGTTCTATTTTAACAGGCTATATCAATTGGAAAAAATACCAATTCCTTAGAGTATTGTATCTTGGGAAGAAAAATCGTCGCATATGTCAGTGTGTACACACACACACACACACACACACACAAACATAAAACGTGTTCTTATTGGCCCTTTACTACGCACAGAGAATTCATTAAAATGTTTTTGTGTCTTTGACAAAAATCTTTTTTTTTTCACCATTGCTGAGCGAAGCTGCCGGTCGCGGCTTAACTAACGACGACGAAAGGCAGAGAGGCATTACATTGTATTAAAAATGCGTAAACTGGTTCAGAGTTTGAAAGCTGGATAGATGATCAAGACGGGGAAGGAGAGAGAAACTGACGAGGAGACGGACGTGTTTTGAAATATGATTTAGTTTTTTTTTCGGGAGGGAGGAAGAAGGTGCACAAGAGGGAACCCAAGTTTGACTGATAGAAAATGTGTGTAGGGAAATAGGAATATGTGGCAGTGATGGTGCCTTTAACAGCACCAAACGTAAAATGTAATGAATAATGACTGGATCAGTTTTCAACTTCTTCCTAAATTTTTTTTTCAAGCACTTTTTTCACTTTGATCATCGCCTTTGATCATCTTGGTCAGTGACTAGCCAAGAAAATAATAATAATAATAATAATAATAATAATAATAATAATAATAACCATATGTAGACAGACAACAGCACAACAACGGAAAAATCAAAAGTAGACGAAACTAACCGGAGAGTAGTAAATAATTATAATAAGATGGTAAAGTGTGTGGAAACGCATAAAAAATGAAACTGAAACCTGGCGATAGCGATGATGATTAGAGCATATAATGAGGAAAAAATAAGTAGGACAAAACTAGATATGCTTCTGATACATCAAGAAGGTATCTATCTCTTTGAGTGTAGTGTACCTGCCTTCCTCTGCGTGTAGGTAACTATGCATTATTAAGAAAAAAAATCCATCTGTCCTTTGTTGGCTCCCGTTTTGGGGGATTTCTGTGACGGATAATAAGCTGGTTTAATGAGTTCACGGGAAGAAATTGCGTTTTATTTGCTTTTCAACAGTTGATTATTATTTCTTTGCAAAAACAAACCTTGTTTGTAGTTCTGTCTCCGGTTAGGTATTTCTTATACAGGATATATTATACCTATAGATATTTCGTGCGAGTAATTGCACACAGTTTAATTTTTAAGTGGGTGCCAGACAAATGCAAGTTAGTCATCATCAGTGTGGTGTTGATACATTTTGCGCGTAATGAAAAGCAGGAACAAAATATTTCGCAGTACGGGACGATTTTATGTAAAAAAGAGTCATTTTACGTATTTTTATGAGAAAAAAGGAAAGAAGAATTTTTAGGCGTAGTCATACAAAAAAGGTACTTGGTACATTTTTCCTGGGAAGCAAGAAATGTTATGACACAAAGAAAATGAGCGTTCTTACCTGCAATGATGCACTCTAATGAGAAAAAAATTTAAACGGTCAAAATGTAAAAAGAGTACAGCCCAGTCGTCAGACCTTTATTAAGGCTACATGTACGGAACTCTTTATGGGAAAAATAATATTATATACATATGCTTACCTATTCCATTTTTTATTTTTGTGAGAAGTAGAACCACAGCTACTTACCGTTGGCTTACATAAAAAGGTACCTCGTAAGAAATTCTTTTTATCCTTCCCAAAGGCCAAAGCGTTTAGTTAAAAGTGAGTCAGTCATTTAGTCAAAAAAAATTAAAAAGGGAGTTTTTCTGAGTGGAAACCCTTCTCATTGTGTCATCCTTGTTGCTGTTTCATTTTTTTTCCTATGTCGGTAGGACGGTACTGGAAGAAGCGTATATACTTTCTTGATTTCTTTCAAGAATGTTACTTAATACAAGCCTATTATTGCCTACCTGTTTTGTCAAGTTGGGACACTTATTTGATGGATCTGTGTCTGACAATAGAGGAAAAAAGGGAATAGGTCGGTTAACATGTCGAAGATCCATTTCCGAGATAAATAAATTCTAGAAAAAATACGTGAAGCTAAAAACATGCATACTTTTGGAGGAGACCTTCTGATTGTGTCAGGTTACATTTAACAGGGTAGCTTGGGCATTTGAAAGCATAAAAGCTCAAATGTGTACAGGGTAGCCAGTACGGTAAAATATCTCACTACTTTCGTCGGTTTTTTATATAAATTTTTTATTCATTCCACTGCAATATAGGAGATTGGTAGGTAGTTTACTTAAATTTCAACAATTTAATGACTCCAAAGAGCATCACCTCCTGCTGTGATGAGCGCACAAAAATAATTACTGCAATGAAGTGACGCTAAAATCTTGTAAATTATTATCGAAACCACAATTAAGTCAAAACGATTTTTTTGCCAAGCAAGTTCGATCCACTCCCCACCCACCCACACACAAAATGCGCTGTTTAAATCCCATGATTTTCCAAAATAAAAACCTTGATAATTATTTGTTCTGTTAAAAAAAGAACTGCCTACACAATACCGATAATTTAACGAAATTATGTGCATTCTAACATGCCATTACAATTTACACCCCACCATTCCTGTAATTTCCAGCCATGTTTTACACGCATCCCCGTATTATGTCCATTGTCATACTATAATTTCTTCTTCTATTACTGGCATCCCGTGTTTTATTATTAAACGTATCTGCTACCTTTGCTATACACACAGAACACCACCACACACTCCACAATAAATATCAGAAAGAGGATGCTCGTAATCATCGTCATCATCACCGTCACGATAATAATGATGACGTTGTAGATTAAAAGGCATTTTTGTGGTTGTTGCACTCTGTCTACTTATCCATCTCTGCAAATGCATAGTCATTCGTTAGCTTCTCTAACAACTGCCCTCCTTGCTGTTACAAACACACAGAGACTTGCCTACCTGCCTTCGTCCTCATACCTTTAGTGGTAACAACACGTAATAAAAAAACTGTCCCCCTCCCGATACTCCATCATCATTGTCCTCGTCGACGTCGTCGTCGTCCTGAATATTTCCAAAGGGTCCACTGCAACGTATACCTATACTTATAACCTACATATTTTTTACTCGTAATCGTAAACGAGGGGTGTACATGACTTTTAACGATATAACGATACGATAATGATGATAATGTTACATACAAGAAAAATATTTTTGGAAAATATGTTTGTATCGAATGATCATCTCTTGAAAAGTGAACTTTCAAACAAGCGAGCAAGATACCTGAGATAAGATGGGTATGGAAGTAGACTGAAAAATAATGGATTGTTGTGCCTGGTTAGGTATGTAAACTTGATCAGCATCATACCTTCCCGGCCATCATCATCATTATCGTACCTTGCGGAAAGCCAAGAGAAAGAGAGCTCGAGATATTGCATTATCATCTTCGTCTTTCTTGAACATCAGCCTTCGATGGAAGAGAGAGAGAGAGAGAGAGCGAGAGAGAGCGCAAAAGAAAGCGAAGCAAGAAGATAATGATGACGATGACAAAAAGATGATTTGGCTGGATTTTTTTCTTCTTCTCCGCTTCTCCCCTTTCTTTAACAAATAATACACCTTTAGAAAAGATTGACTCTCGCCTTACTTTATCTTGTAAAAAAGGGAAGAAAAAAATTTGAATTACAGGATGACGGATGTGTAATTCCTATATTCATATCGCAGCGGAAAAAAGTTACAATAATAATAGGAACAAAAAAATACATTGTGGTGGTGCGCTATACATTTTTTTCTCCATTTGTCCCGTGTTACATGCTACGATTTTTTTAACCGTGGCGGTGGTGGTGGTGGTGCGCAGAAGAGAAAAAAAATTGTCAAGTCACTGCGTTGGGTTTCATCCTTGTTGAACACTGTGAAAAATGTAGAGACATAAACACATGATACGATAATATATAACACACATCAAGGCAAGGTGTTGTACACATTGTACGCATATATACGCTGACACACACACACGCAGTAATAAAGCTCCGTACTTGACTGGATGTTAAACATCATCATGACATTGTTTATTGGATAATAAACGGAAAAGAAAGGATAGGACATTAACCGTCACAATTGGAGTGGCGGTCGGAGTACTTACTTTATTTGCCAAGTCCGCAGTGTGTTTTTCTTTATATTAACCAGTCCGTATGTGGGAATAAAAGTGCTTTTATCAAAAATGATTAGCTCCACTTGCCTACAAGAAAGAAGGACGAGGGAAGAAAAGTCGTGAATGGAATTACTACAAACATTTAAAAAGTATTAAATAAAATGTGATGATTATATTATTGTATTTCTCTCTCGGTATATTTTTGAACCGTTGAGGGGATATCAATTTATGTTTTACGTGTACGCAGTACTCCTGCTGTAAAACCATTACAATTGTTGTTTAAATATCATTATCAAAAATGATTAGCTCCACTTGCCTACAAGAAAGAAGGACGAGGGAAGAAAAGTCGTGAATGGAATTACTGCAAACATTTAAAAAGTATTAAATAAAATGTGATGATTATATTATTATATTTTTCTCTCGGTATATTTTGAACCGTTGAGGGGATATCAATTTATGTTTTACGTGTACGCAGTACTCCTGCTGTAAAACCATTACAATTGTTGTTTAAATATCATCAAAATCATAAAGTGAAATCGTGAAAAGCTGCAAATTGCAAAAAAGTCTGAAGTTCTGTTGAAAGCCGGCGTGCACACTGTAATTAAAAGTTGGCGTAAAAATAGTAATCAGTTCTGTGGCGCAGCAGTAAAAAGTAGAAATTAAAAACTGGCCTGCTATTAGCTATACCAAGTCTTGTGGTAGATGTGTGTATGTGTAGCAGTTCCTTAGTTTCTTGAACACTACTACTACTACACACTATGCTACACACTACCCGTTTAATACAAGCCACCTTTCTTTTGTCTCATATGCATTTATATTGACTTTTGAGTGAGCTAACAAGGAATTTGACAGCCTTGGGCAAATTTGAATTTAATTTTTCTCTTCCCAAGAAGAACACACTGACTTGGAGAGAAGTGAGCGATCCAAAAACGCACGCATGGTAGTACGGACGTAGTTTAAGCTCCTTTTACTATTCCTACTCGGAAGACGAAGGTGAAGAAGAATAACGAATAGGAGGGATTTTTTTTAGTTTACGAAGCGATTCTACACGCAGTGCACACGTTGTTTTGTTGTACGTACATTTTTACTACCATCATTTGCTTATTTGCGTCCTCTCTCTCTCTCTCGCCAACTATCGTGTAAGAAATGGGACTTTACCAAGATAATGAAAAGGAAAAGAGAAAAACTACAATCATCGTCGTCATCAAAACTAAACCTCGTCATTTTACGCTGTTTTCTGGTGTGTATTTCGACCTACCTAAAAGTAATAAATATATTGGTGATGGAACAAGAGAAAAAAGATTGCATGCGGGAAACACGCACACACACACATACACACACAGAGATTTTTCCGTGATAATCTGCTCATCATCACTACACCAAGTCATCGCCGTCTTCAGTCTTCACCACCATTCTCAATTCTGAAAAATAAGTGTACCTATATGCGCATACATTGCTCATAAAATTCTCTGGGTAGCGCGAGAGCAGTCACAATAATAAAATGTACATTTTTTCTCTTTCAGCTGTTTATTTCCATTTGAGAAAAGGGAAAAAATGAAAAAGGTTTTAAAATCAAAATTAGGACTTCACGCGATCAAATATTCGAGAGAGTAAAAAAAAGAATTTTTAAGAGAAACGAAATACTTTTCTATACTTTTTTAATTCTCCAGGCAAAAAAGAAATGTATTTTGTAATCTGAGCTGTGAGGAACCAGACACTAAGAAAAGGTGGATTTTTTACACCTGCAAAAGTGGTTTTGGTCTGTGTCCGCCTTCAAAAAATCAACTGCCTACAAAACTATTTAGTACCGTACATAATAGCCACACTACACACTACTTATTACACACAGCACACAAGGCAATTAAATCCGGTTGTTTTGATAATCCCGATTGATCGCGTCGATACATTGAAAACAGAAAGGAAATCTCGAAAAGATAATTTTCCTGCGTGAAGATGATGATGAAGAAGAAGAAATAGAAAGAGGCACGCATACTCACCGAACCTCAGTTTACCTCACATTACACATCCCTGTACAACAAAGATTTTACACACACACTCACTCACAACAAAGCTCTTTTTTCTTGGAGTGTATAATGGAAAAGGAATTTGTAGTCATGTCATGTCATCGTCATCACCATCAGCATCAAACATGAAAGCGTTTAAGATGATCCTCTTGAACAAGTCAGTCATTCAGTCAGTGAGTCAGTCACTAAGTCTAGCGAAATGATGTCCAGAGAGAGAGAGAGAGGGAAAGAGCGAAGAAGAAGGAAATATTATCAGAATGATGAAGGGAAAGAAGAGAAGAGCCTTGAAAAAAAGAAGATTTTCAAAGGGATGCAATCATGATAATGCAGGGCAACTTCGTTGATGACGACGATGATGATAGATCAAGTCAAGTCCTTGTAACTTGACCCTTCTCTCTTTATACATTCGTATATTTTCAAGAGGAATTATTATTATCTTTATTATTATTATTACATTTTATAGCCTGCACACCTATACGTATTGGGCCGTAACATGACGTAAACCTTACAAATTCAAGCTCTCTATAAACAAGAGTGTTTCTTCTCTTTGGCTCACAAGCTACTATTACAATTTTATTTATTGCTGGGAAAAAGAAACCTAAGAAAACTTTGCAGACCGGCCGGCAGTAGAATAATTTCAAGAGAGTTTATAGGTACCTTCTTCATGTATATATATATCTTTCGACGTATCTGTCTATACAACAAACTAACAAGCAGTTGAGCAGCCCTTTTATTTTCTCATTCCAGTTCTTCTTCTTTTCGTTCGTGTTACTTGAACATTTTCTCAATGTAAACTTATTCACAATATCTTTTCCCTATTTGTAGTACATTAAATCGCCGTGTAACTGTCGTATTATAAGTATTTATATTGAAAAACGGGCCTGCATTTAGCACGGAGTCCACACACACACACACACGTACACATACAGACAAGAAAGGCAGAAGACAGAGTGAGACTAGGATACATGCCATCATGCCACCGGGATTGATTTATTGCTTTTTCCCTTTTTAGATTTATGACTATGACTTGTATAAGTGCATATGGAAGAAAGTTGAGTGTGCTATTCTGCAAATTGTGGGCTTCTTTCTGCTCCAGTAAAAAGCAGTCGTATAAATTCATTATTCATTTTCATTACCATCATTATCATCATCGCCATCATCATCCTTCTTCTTCTTCTTCTTCATGTGTTGTAGTGATGCTGAACCTGAAAACTTACTCTGAAACTGTAACCTGAAGAAGAAAAAAAGGAAAGGCAACAGCAGTTTGTGAAGGTTTTTTTTTCGCATGTGTGCATGCTGCATGCATGTCGACAACTTTCTTGCAATATTGCACATGCAAAAAATATTTTTATCATTATTACCATCATCATCATCCTCATCATCAACACCCTGCGAAATACTCGCCTTACCAGAATACAATGTGGAATCGTTGAATGTGTGTGTATATATTTATTATTTATGCAAATAAAGAACTAGAAAAAAGAATAATATGACAAGTAAAATTGCTGGCTGTTGCTGACGACGGGTGGGTAATGTGGGTATATTGGTGACGATAATGAAGTAATAGGCACCTTCGCTCTCTGGCGTATTGTTATTTTCTCTAGAGAGAAACCCGGGATACTCAGGGTGTCTGTTTGCTTAAACTATTAGTAAGACACAACAAAAGCAAAGAGAGAGAGAGAGGAGAGTTTGAAAAAACAAGAACATACTTAATGACAAGGAGAAACTTCAACTCAAGCAATAATAGCACACTTTGCTGGTGTGTACATATGTTGCTTTATAGAGGTGTGTATATGTATATATGTGTTGCGTAATGATAATGATAGGTGCATACTCAGGTAATATCATTATACCAATTTATTTTGTTTTTTTTAGCAGCAGCAGCAGCAGCAGAGGGGAAAAAGCAGATATAAACCTCTCTGCTCTGTCTCGTTGTTTCTGCATGTATGTTTGTATTTCGGAGGTTGTGCTACACTATTGGATGCATGCACGATACGTTATTTATTATTTCTCTCATTTTACAGGAGGACAGGACGCGCAACACAAATAGTAGATAGAATGTGAAAAATTTTTGCTCTTTCACGTATACATTCTTTTTGCGATAATTACCATCTGTCCGGTTTACCACGTAGGTTGGATACGGTTAATGGAAAATGGTACAGCAGTAATAGGTGGAATGAGGATGATAATGAATGATGAATAAGTAGGTAGTTAGGTTGAGGTAGTCGTTCATATAATAGGTACCTGCACGTACCCACCTACCTATTTTTGCCAAAAAAACGCAACAACGCGTGTCTCTTTCTCCCTGGCTTCATGTGTGTCTTCCTGTAATTGAGAATGTGTGAGTATTTCGGTAATTCGCATTTTATCTGCCCGGAGCTATGTATGCTAAATGAGGGGAATCGCAAAGGCGAGAAAGAGTGTGCGTTTGGTGGAAACGTATACTTATGAATATGCACGTCCAGCAAAGCCAATCAAATACGGCGTACCGGAAAAAAAATGTGAAATACGCGAGGAAGTAAACCCCTCTCTGGTTCTACATAATAGTAGACATGGACACTGACACTCTAGCATTTCTGGTATGGAGTGGCGACTGGAATAGAAGACTCGGTAGAATTTTGTGCTTTTTTGGCAAAACTGTAAAATTTGGCGAAGTATAGAATTCTCTACTGAAATAATTATGGAATAATTATTTATTAGTTAATCTCATTTAACTATTTATCATGAATTCGTCATTATTAAAGACTACAGCGGCTGTAAGCGAGCTTTATTAGCCAGTTCAGCCATTTTAGTACGTGTTAGTATTGTAGCTTTACTCATGAATACACCATAATAGTGGAACCTTTTCTTTGTTAGACACCCTCGTAGTAAATAAGGCGACGGACGACTTACTGGCGACTAGGATGGATTTTGGTGGCAAACTGGCGAGTGAATGAATGAATGATTGATTACAATTCCTGTTCTACTGCTTGCCCTGTTGTATACTGAATTTTAACGCGGGGATATCTACTACCAAAAATATGTCCAGTTTTTTGTCGAAACACTCAAAAACACGAGGTTGATGAGGATTCAACAACCACTCAACAAAAAACCGTCAAATATTCATCCAACCTTTAGGCATATCTGGGTATCTCAACAAGGTTGGCCATTCGTCAGTAATAATTTTCGCGAAGGGGATGACTACAGCGACAACTATTGATTCTCCGTTGTTGGCTGCTGTCGCGCCTCATTTGAGCTAATTTTTGTTTTTAGAGTTTTCCTAAAAATTTGGGGTTTACTCTGACTATTGCTGTTTTTTTGCAAACAAATGGAGACATCAACTTCACCCTTAAAAATGTTAAAATCCATTTATCAGGCACATTTTAACAATTGCCCTTTTTAGATATCTATTTTTACACAAAATTGCACAATAAATGTGTTTGTAAGTAGGCACGTCCTACTGTGAGAATAATCCATGTGTTCACAATTATTCAATAAAATTTTACATGCCTTCACTCACTCGCGTAATCAGTGTAAAATTGCCATTTGTACTCCGAAACACTGTTGTTATTTTTATTTTCCTGTTCATAAAACAAGTAGGGATATAAAACAAGGTGGGATTTGATTATGTGTTTGCTTTCGCTCCACTCACTCCACTAACACAGCACAAAAACTGGATGATTTCTCGAGAAGCATAGCAATAACAATGAAATTGACGTGGTGTGATGGTGAGGGTGTCAATGTCGTGATTTTTTTCCATCATTTGATGAAAATCTCAAGTACCTTTTTCCTTCCTACGAAAAACTGCTACTATTACTACTACTTGTTGTTCTTGATTTTATACTCCTGTCGCTCCTCTTTCTCCCTCTACACATGTACAGCATATTTTTATTGTGATATAAAATGCCCTGCAAAAAGGCAGCCCCAGTCGAGTCTGGATGACGACGATGATGATCGTAGAAGCAAGCAGGGCAATAAAAAGGAGTAAAAAAGCAGCAAAAGACCGACATGATTCCCTTGTTTTCTTTTTTATGGGCCATCATCATCCTCATGCTTGAGAGGTTAGAGGTATAGTCACTCTCTCTCTTACTCCTACAAAACTTACATAATAATAATGAGTGGAGAGAGAGAACACACACACCACAAGACAAGACAATAAAAACTAGCAATATTATATTACCCTGCGATTTGCCACTTTGCCACCACCAACAGGCTGCAAACAGAAACGGATACGGCATAAACAAGAAAAATAAATTGTAGTAAACAGACACAAAAATACACAACAATTCTTTCGACTTTTTTTTGATGATCATCAGCATATCATGACGATGATGGTGGTGGTGAAGTGAGGTAAATAAAAAAAATACAAAAGTGCATACAGTATAAATATACTGTTTTTGATAATATCATCGTTTGAATATCACCATCATCATCAGCCACAGCATCACGCACGATGTAGGGCATCATAAACGGGTACAAAATGGTGCTGGGTATATAAATTTATATACGGAATTGCATAAAATAATATCTCACTTTGGGAACTTGTAATAATCCTCATTATTCACCTGCAAAAATAAAATGCACAATTTTGATGTACGTTTTTATGCGCTTCACTTGTTCACTTATCTCGTACATGCAAACCATGGCGTGATAAAAACAAGGATAAACAATAATGATGTTACGATTATTTCATTAAAAGTGCCAAAGTTGACGCGTCGTAATGCCAAAGTGTGGAAAGTAAAAAGTACAAGATTGCTGGTGTGCTTTGAAAATCTGTTACTGGACGAGAGATATACAGCTGTTGCGTTGCCGTGTGGTGTTGATAGGTTAATAATAAAATGGGAGGCCAAGAAAAGGGAAAAATAGTTACGTGTGTGGCATATTATGATGAGGAGAGAAGAGATTGCAGAATAAAGAGCGCCTGAGAGAGCGGGAGAGAGGGAGAAGAAAAGAAACAAAATGTGTGTACCTTTCATTCTATCTTTAGAATGTTTTCATCATCATTCGTCATATGTCTTCAATGAGAGGAGCATCTTTTGATGACGATAAAAATGACGATGATGATAGTAATGTGGTGTATGACGGTGGTGGTGATGATGATTGTGCGGTTGTCCCTTGGTTCGTTTTAATTTTTATTAAAAGAATACCTGAGAGAGATGTAAAATTTATGCTGTCTAAGCTGCATATGCAGTAATAGTAATACATGCTATCTGCAAATGAATAAATAGAAGAGTGTGTGTGCGATATGGGGGGTCCTTTTCTAAACAATTTTTTTCGCTTTGCAATTAAAAGAGACGAAGAAGAAGAAGAATCAGTGAATGAGAGTGAGGCTTTTTCTTGTTCTTAAGTTTTTCAAGCCTCAAGAACTCAATGTATTAAAAAAGACGAGGAGAATATGTAATGATGAAGAGTATAATGAGAAGAGAAGAATATAGAAGAGGCACGACCACCACAAAATTTGCTTGATGGAGATTCGTCAATAGTGTGACCGTAGTAGAGGGTTAGTACTCTCAGATATAGCATGTGTTATTTGAAAAGTTGCAATATGTCGGATTTGATGACTAACTGACTGTACCGCAACATACACACACAACGAACAAAATGGTGTTTCTTTCATACTGTAAAGCTGGCTGACTTTTTAAATGAAACCTTTATAAAAAATTAAACTCCTCTCTCTCTCTCCCACCAAACGAAGAGGAGGACGACGACGAGCGAGGAAAAAAAGACAAAAGGCAAAAAGTGGCGAATGAAATGAAATAAACACTGCTGCTGTTGCTGCTGCACTGCTCTTTTTAATTTCTGACTGTACAATACCTACAGCCAAGCACAATTTTTTTTTGTAAAATGGAGTTTGAATTAAATTCTCTATTATACTTTCATTATGAATGTTTCAAAAGGAATCGAATGCATTTATACACGTTTTCAAATACACCGAAACATGTACAACACACAAAATACACATGCTCATCCGTGTGCAAACTTTTCCACCCGGAGAACCCACAGAAAAGGGAGGGAGGGAGCGAGCCTGCATAAAAGCGGGTGAGAAACAGCAGAGCCAGTTGCATCGGGCTTTTCTCTCATTGTTCGAGTTAAAAATTCATGATGAATATTTTATTTTATTTATTTTGCCAGGTACCCATACTCCTCTCTCCGTCCTCCGTGTTCACAACAGAACACCTTTACCATTGAAAAAGGATGCATTTATAATAATATCCCTGTTTTATTATACAAGTTGTTCTCCAGTAGGAATACATGCCATTATTGCACTCACCTTCCCATTCAAAACAAATTTCCACCCCAGGACACCCCTATTCATGTGCAATTAACCCTTTTTCATTACGCTATTCTCATACATTCTCGATAAAAGTGTACACACGGCAGTTAGTTGCAGTGAGTGAGCAGCCACCATTATACTCCAGTATTTTTACAGCTCCATACACAAACCTATCACAACCATCCTGTTCACTGGTAGTATATATGTAATGTAAACTGCATATAAACGTGAATGTGTCTGCTGCATTGTGTCTCTGAGTAGAATGCGTAACATTGCGTAAAAAGCATTTAAACAGGGTCCCATCACCATTATGATTGCC
>JAHZNE010001224.1:0-11045 GCA_027744055.1 Callyntrura sp. NNG-2020 | reverse complement strand
CAATCTCTTGTGTTAGTAATTAATTTACCTACTTGCATATCGCAAGTCAACTATTTGGCTGCTGGCACATATTTAAAATGTATACCTATATATGACAAAGTCACGTGGCAACAAAGCAGCCTTATGTTTCCTATGATATGAAATCGAACAGTGTAGTGGGGTGGTAATCAGGATATTGACAATCTTAATTGCTACCCAATAACCCAATGAAATCTCGTTAAATCGTTGGGTATTATAATGTCTCACATTATTTGCGCAGATTGTGTTTCAATAGATGAAAACTTGTAGTATTGTGACTTCCCTTCGTAATATAATCAATGTAATACACATGCATGCATTTTGATCATTAAAAACAGGTAACAAGCCGTACATGAAAATCAATCAATGCTCGGGTGAAGTGTTCATCTTCATGAAATAAGTTATATTGTTTAATATCCAGTTAAATAAAATATTGTGATAGTATCAAAATACGAAATATTAAATATTTAACAGCATAAAAATCATTACATTATTCCAAACACCATTCAGCATCTGCAACATTTTCAAAATATATGACATAAGTCGTATTAACCATTCCGATTTTAAGAATAAAAGGGGAATATTTTTTAAATTTTGTCAGCATACCTTTGGAATTTGCTACTATCCACTCGGGATATCCTATAAAGTAAATTACATCAAAATAAGATTAATACATTATATATAAGAGAGAAAAAAATGAAATACGTAAAATGAAAATAATTATTATTCTTACTTGCAACTCTCGTATAAACTCCAGGAGATTCTGGACGTGCACAACCGTGACCCCACGAGACTATTCCTATCATTATTCCAAACACCATTCAGCATCTGCAACATTTTCAAAATATATGACATAAGTCGTATTAACCATTCCGATTTTAAGAATAAAAGGGAAATATTCTTTGTCAGCTTACCTTTGGAATTCGCTACTATCCACTCGGGATATCCTAAATAGTAAATTACATAAAAATAAAATCAATACATTATAGGAGAGAAAAAATGAAATATGTAAAATGAAAATAATGATTATTCTTACTTGCAACTCTCGTATAAACTCCAGGAGATTCTGGACGTGCACAACCGTGACCCCACGAGACTATTCCTATTTTCATCCCCCCGGGGGGCGAAATTCGAAAATTTCGTTAATTAATTACTACCTGGTGCATACTAATTTATCGTATTGCATTACTTACCAACTAGCGTTAGTCTATCACCATTTTCAATGGTGAGGGGACCCCCGGAATCTCCCTGTCAAAGGCAATTTTATGAAATTTTTACAAATTTTGTCGGATACGAGGTCAAATAAAATAAAAACGTGATAAAACATTTATTGTAACACTTTGCGGAGAATGTTGGACGTTGACCCAGACTCCTTTGTGGCTCCCCAACCAGCCGCGGTTGCGGTGAAGTTGGTGAAATCATTGTCGTTGTTTGCTGGGAGACAAGCTGGAATGAAAACTCGGTCTAGCGTCACTGGATTTGCTAGTTTTAAAAGCTGGAAAGAAGCATACATCCGCATTGAAATATTTATTTAGGCATGAAATCTTGGTTGCCAACAATAATCATCATTTCATTTGCTTGCCGACTCACAGCGATATCGTTGTCAATACTGCGCCTATTGTAATTCTGGTGCATGATGATACGCTCGACCTCAAATCTTGTTGTACCAGATGTTGTTTCCGAATTCGAGGTGACATCCTCTTCATGCAGTGCAACAACAACTCCTCGGGGACTCATGCTGCATTTCAATTAGGACAAAATTATATGAGGGAGTAATTAATTACCATATTTACCTACGTAGTAGATGCACACTTAAAATAGTGCATAATACGGTATTTCAATGACGAGTACAATTTTAAGTATTTTAAAGAAATTTACCCGTCAACACAATGACTTGCTGTTAAAATGTACAAATTGTTGATCAAAGTTCCCCCGCAGTAAGGACGATCACTCACAAATCCTAGCCAATTACGGCGGAGCAACGCAGCAGTCCAAGGATATTCTTCGATGGGGGCAGGCTAAAACAAAAGAAAATAAAAGTATTTACTTTTAGTTTAAAAGTTTAAACTTGTCAAGAAATGCACATGCTGTAAAACATCAATTTGATTTAACTAAAAGTTTGTAAAACGTCAGCTTGTCAGCTAGGTCTACGGACTCGATTATAATACATTTTATTTCATCTAACGCACCTCTCCATTGACAATTTTGGTGTCATTGTACTTGGAAAATCTCCTTTCTCCGGTAACACCGCATTCTTTATAGAAAAAAATCAAAATGATTTTTTAAATTCATATGCACTTTTAAAATACAAATAATGCAAGATATTATATTATTATCATATCGTATACTGCATGCTTGACGGCCCACATAAACAGGCGTGTGCTCGTCCTCGTCCCTTTTGATTCCAGTCACCCCAGGAATTTTATTAATGTCAAAATTTGGTGGAACTAGAGTCCCTCTAGAAGGAGGTCCATCTTTAACTGCTTTGGCAGCTTCTTCAGGTTCAACCAAAAACGGCAAGGGAGTCGGGAACTCTTCATCTTTTTTAGGAGGTTGTGTCGTTTGGTCTGGTATCGCTGGAACCTTTTTAGTAGTCGTCTCCGACGGAGCATCGTTGACCTTTAAACTGTCAGGTACGCCAGTTTCCTCTACAACAGGATGTAAGGTTGTTGCTGATGATTGTTGGAGTGCATCATCATCCGCCTGGATTTTTACCGGAATAAACGTTTCCTGGACGGATATCTGTGCTAATGGCTGTTGTTGAGCCTGTCATGATTTATCAATTTTGATGTTCTGATTACGCCAATCACGATCATTATCACAATTGAACACATATAGTTATGTAGGAAAATTACTCTTTTGTAGTTTGGAAGAATGTTATTTATTCGGTTTGTACATACCTTTTCAACTGGCGACGCCAAACATATTGTCACTGCTACTGTCGCCACTACCAAAACTGATAACGTGACTGCTGTTGTCACCATTTTTTATCATTCAATAATAATAACGATATTGCTTGTTTATACTCCTACTACTACAACTGCCATTAAGAAAGATGGAGTTATTACAAGAAAAATGTATGCAGCCCGAATGCGTCTTTGCAGCTCCGCTTACCTTTCAAGAGAAACTAAAAAGCTCATTTTAGAACAAAGCTTGTTTTAGCTGAAAAGAAAAATAGAATGCGACGTTCTTTCCTGGTGACTACCAAAATGTGACATGACATCATCGTAGGCACACAAAATAAAACAACGCACTAACAGCATCATCGAGCATATATAATCATCTTTATGATCAGTGTAGTTTTCATTGGTTTTTGCGTTTTTTGAGTATCATCATTATCAGACCCAGAAAAGGTTACAGTTGCACGCGATTCATTCATTCGTATTCTTGTCTTGTGACTTCACCACTACCATCAATGTAATTATAGTGTAGAATGATGATGAAGAGGACAAGCTATTCTTTCTCTGTTTTTGTTTTTAGTGAAGAAACCAATTTTCTTAAGCTGTAAAAACTGCAACTCGTTAACTTTTCTTATCTTTTTTTACTTTGAAGATCATGCTCAGTTTAATAAACCGTTTGTACTTCAGGTGCAATGTACAATATGGATTTTATGTGCTGTAGTGCAGTTACTGCTATTTCTGTTATGCCTCTTCTTCAATTTTTAAAAGTTTGGTCAAGGTGTAGGTACTACGCACGACATCACGTCTCTAGCACTAGAGATGTCAGATGTCTACATTGCGTAGATAGGATGGACTAACAAGGCGTATGGTATGGTACAAAGATTTAATGTGGACCAGGAGTTCATTTATATGAAAGAGAAGTTTGCAAGGAAATCTGCACAACCGTTCTTCGCGAATCTTGCCAGGGGTTTTTGTACACCGATTTTTATATCATTTTTTCCTGCAGCTTTCACACTGGATGAAATATATAATATAGCGGTTGTTCAAGATGAATTCGCCAATGTCATAATGAGTTTAACCCAGGCCCGTAGGCAAAATATACAAAAAATATTATTATCATCCTGTTAAGTTGTTCAGTCGATCATAATCACCAAGCTGAAAAGGCAAAACCAGCAGGCAGTCGATATGACATGACTTCTGAAATGGTCGATTAACTTAGGCCATGTGCCGTTTTTGCAAAAAATGCTATGTAATATAAGCGTCCAACCAATGAAAGGAAGAGCAGCAGAGTGAACAGAGCACCTCGACAGGGATTCTTTTTAATTTTCTCAGTATTGTACAATATGTACCTATAGATGTACATGGATGTGTGTTATATATCTTTTTAAGCAGTTCGTTCAACTTTCGTCACAATCTTTAAATTGCAAATTGTATTTCAAGGAAATTGTGGTGCTGTGACCTACAGGTTTTCTTCGCCAGTCGAGATAAATGTTCGATGTCAAGCTTATAATCAACGCAGAGGGTGGGTAACCAGGATGATTATGTATGGTTAGGGGTATATGCCTCCACGCAAGTTTTACAATGTTTATAATTTTGGATAAGTAAAAGGTTAAATAAATCAGTAATTACTGGTTCTGGTATAAATAAGAAATATTCGCTTTTATTAATTAAATAAATTTGCTATTAATGCAACATAAGAACGCATACTTAAAACTTATCGAAAAGGTAAAGCGCAAAGGCTCCGTGTGTAGATCTCCAAACTGCCATGCAAACTTGTTTTTTAAAGTTTCATTTTTAATCGTCCTTCCTTTCCCTTCCAAAAACCCCGTTTCTAGCCTTGGCACCAGTCGGATCCCTTTAAAAGCAATATTTTTGGATTATTTTAAAATATACAATGGTTTCATTCACACGTAGAAAAAAAGTAAATTACCCGAGTGTTTCTCAAAATCCAGTCTGGGTAACCTGTGGCAGAGGTAAAATCATTCCATTAATTATTATTATTATTGGATTATTTTAAAATATTCAATGGTTTCATTCACACGTAGAAAAAAAGTAAATTACCCGAGTGTTTCTCAAAATCCAGTCTGGGTAACCTGTGGCAGAGGTAAAATCATTCCATTAATTATTATTATTGTATGGAAACTAAAATATAGCCATTTTAAAGGTTATATTTTGAGTATTGCTTACGTCCAACTCTGGTGTATACTCCCTACAGTGGTTTTTTTAATTTGAAGCCATTGTTTAATTTGCATAAACAAGAAAACAAGCATTAAAATTTTTACGGGGCAACGCAAGACAGTCGTAACATGAAAAACCAGCAGAACCACCTATGATACTTACCGGTGCATAAGCTTGAGCACAACCTGTAATATTTTATAAATGAAAATGAAAATAGTTATTAATTCAAATAATTAACTGACGGCAGTAATAACTGGTTTCATGTTTAATACTCGAATAAACTGAAATTGACTAAAAATGAAATGAAAGCTTACCATAACCCCAAGAGACAATCCCAACAAGAGTTCTTCTTCCACCTTAATGTTGAAATCATTTAAATAAATATTAATCCATTTCGATAAAATTAGGTAATGATAAAGACACAGCCCGTGTAATATTATTATATTGTTTTACCGTTTTCGATAATCAATGGTCCCCCACTGTCACCCTATGTACATAAAATAGAAGTTCATTTTACATCTACTTTGCTATCAAATATATTTTTCTAGTTATATTCCTATTGCATAATAAGCAAGATTCAAACCTGGCATGAATCCTTTCCTCCTTGTTGAAAAAGTCCAGCGCACATCATATTCTGTGTAATTTTACCCGAATAGCGAGACTTTCCACCATTGCATTCAGAATTGGACAAAATTGGCACCTGAACTTTTCTCAAAGTACTGGAAGTACTACCGCCTAAACAAAAACGTAAGCAAATTTATCATAATTTGGAACACGTAATGTATTTAATGAAATTTGTGACACACAAACACTCATGTTTAGCAATACCTTGTGAAGTTGCTCCCCATCCTTCCATGTATCAGTGTCATATAAATAGATATCAACCTCATTAAGCTCAATATAATGTAAAATCATATCTATGTAAGAGTAATGCATGGGCCTTAAAATATTCCACTGTGAAAAATAGTTTTTGCTTTATCACCTGCAACCGTAGCCTGTTCACCAGTGAAATCATTATTGTTTGATGCCGGAAGACAAACAGGTGTATTAGTTCCGCCAAGTTGAACCGGTTGTGACAAGCGAAGCAGCTATAAGAATACAATATGTAGGCTAATTACTTTCCATGCGAAATTACATTCACATCAAACTTTTCCACATAATTATCCAGTCGTTCTTGGAAATTTTTACACATTGTTCTTACGGCAATGTCGTTATCAATGGTTTTGCTGTTATATCTTTCATGCATCATAATACTAGACACACTATATCTCTGCGGGTGCGCTCCATCAGAAGCACTGTTGTAATCTTGCTCCCCAATCACAACAGAAATGCGACTGGCGGTCTGCCCATCTACGCAATGGCTAGCAGTTAGGACGTATCGCTATTTTTCAAGAAATCAGGGAAAGTGAAAAATAAGACGTGAAGTCATCAATTATCAGAGATTTTCTCCTAAAATCTATGTTAATGCATTTTACAGAATTGATTAATGATCCACCGCAGTAGGGCCTTCCACCTCTAGTTAAATCCAACGGTCCATGGGTAATCCTTGATGGAGGCGGTTGTACCTCCAACAATTCTATCTACTGGAAGTCCACATTCTTTGGAACAAAAAATAAATTGTCAAACAGTTAGTCCGCCATATCGTTCTTCGTCCTCTATCACATTTATACGCATGCATAATAAGGGTGAGGCTCACGTACTGCATGAGTTTCGTCCACGAACATATTCACCAGTAGCGTTTACCCCTTCTTCCTCCATCAAAATTTTCCTGATTTCGTCGTTCTGATAGTTTAAACCAAGCGACTCTTCTGGCTGCGGTACCAACACATTTGGGTCAGGGGTTGTTGGCCGCCTGAAATCCGAAAAATCATCAGCAACTGAACCAAGAGTGGTCTGCTCAGGCTCAGCAGCATCCCGTTTAGAACGATACAACTCATTTTCATCATCGTTTACTTCAACAACAACTTCACCATCACCAGTTTGAAAGACTGTTGTTGTTTGTTGCTGGGGTTGTTCATCTAACAGCACAGTAAGAAACTGGTCTTCGACTACCTCTGCGCCTGTAATATGTTGTCAAATACAAATACGCGTATAAGAATATATTTAATACTAGAAAAAGCTTTTGGAGACAGAGCTGTAGACAAGATGCGTGATAGAAATACTGAAGCAAACTTCTCTAGACAAAACGGTAATTTTTACAAGATTTCCTCATAAACTGCAAGCAGTCTAAAGTATTATCTGATAGCTGATAGCAGGTAACACTGAATGAATTCGGTTTTTACCTTCCGATGCACTTGTAGCATCAGAAATTTCAGGGAAAACGGTCTGAAATGCAAATATACCGATATTTATATGAATAGTTCACAAAACTTCACAACAATTTTTCATCCTTTGGGTTGCATAATGTTTGTTTTTGTATGTATGTTTTTCTAAGAAACTCACCGTTTCAACTTTAAATGCACTAGCCGTATGTAAATTTGATATACTCACTACAATTGTTGTAACTAATAAGATAAACGAAATTTTTCGTTGGGAAATTTCCTTAATTCTTCCCATATTCACAGTATAACACTTGATAGTAATACCTTAATAAACTACTTAAACCGTGTACCAGAAACGCAATTTAAAAAAAAACTAATATTGATGATTAGATGAATACGCAATGCATGCCACAAGCAGAATGACAAAGGTTTTAAAGGTATGCAAAGCTAAACTTCATTTCACTTTAGCTGTTAGTTATACACAGATCCGTAGCATCTTTTAATTTAATGGGGTACACGTACGTGCTCATCACCTGTATCACATCATGATAATACAGCAGAATGCATTGGTTTGGCGTTTTAGATGCGAGGTCAATTCTCCCAACTGTCTCCATTCTTTGTATACATTTATACCAAGAAATCACGTCACCGTACCCCTAAGTAAGTCGATGGCAAATCTCATCATCATTAGAGAGTCATCAATAGATAACCCGAATGTCTTTTATGGAATTGGCGAGCGGGGATGCAATTACTCTTATTCTATTCTTTCTAGTAGGTGACAATATGTGTACAACTATGTGACAAGTGGCCGAAGCACGTCACACGTAGGTACTGCGTAGTAAAAACATTCTCGGTGCATGCATGAAAACTTTACAGAAAACAGCAGTACCGAAACCTAACACCTACGTTAAAACAGAAAAACGAATACGATACAAAAAACATTGACAAGCGTTTGCTTTTCATATGCTCTGTCTGCTACACCCTGACAAAGTAGTTTTGATTTTGAAGACCGATAGAACAAGTCGTGCAAGATTTTCTAAAACGAATGCAGGTGCGGCAAACTGACAGCAATCAGCTTATGCAACGCAACGCTTGAAAGGGTAAAAGGCATGACAGATACCCGTAGTTTGCGCATCGGGTATTTTTACGTCAATTTTGTCTTGTTATTTCTTCCTTTTAGAAATCAGCATTGCATAATTGAAGGCGACTATAAATACTTTCATCATATGAATAATATTAGTCTAGTAAAACATGTAATGCTACGTTTACAAGCCTGGTTACACTGGTTTTATAGAAAAGTAAGGAATGCCAAGTTGTTTTTGGTTGTTTTACTTACAGTAATCTCAGTTTGCTTCATATAGTTTATTGGCGATGTAACACTATTTAATTTATATAAGAATGCCATTTTCGAAATACCTATTTATTTTTATCAAATCTTTTTCATAGTAAATTCGGTTGGCAAAGGATAAACTGCGGAACAGAGGACCATCACGGGATAGGATAAGGTGCATATATACATTTTACATTATACGAATTCAACTCCTTATATCTTCAAATTGAAACTCCGCAATCAATTATATCCGTTGTACATAGCACAAGACATGACATAATCGTTGCTAACTTATATACATACAGCAGCACAACTTTACAATTTACTTTAATGATAGGAAATCCTAAGTAAGTAGCAAAAAATTACATTCGACAGGACTTTGGAAAAATGGCGACAATTGTACTTATATTAACAAATACACATTTTTATTTGCAGCGAAATAATATATTGAGTATGATCAGTCGATCAGATGTTTGTTGTAGTATAATTATAACTTTAACGGTAATGGCTTTGTTTTGTTAAGTCTTCACATAACCCACTCAGCTTTTCATTTTCTCGGTCAACTTGAGCGATTTCTCCTTGTAATTTTGCAGTTTTGACATCAGACATGCGTAATTTTGCTTTCAATCTCATATTCTCACTGTCCAGTTCCTCACGCTTACGATCAAAATCCGTTTGTATCCTAAAATACAACGAGAAGAATCGTTTAATAATTTTGATTTACAAACTCTTTACACATATATGAAAAACGCTTTCTGGTGTTATACATACCTCTCAAAAATCTCACCACTGTGATCCTGAATTGCTTGATATTTTCCTTCCCTACTTTGGATGATTGTTAGGAGAATTTGTTCTCTTTGCTTTAAAATTTCGCAATTCTTCTCCACAAGTTGAGTTGCATTTTTCACTTTTTCGTATAACCTATTTGGAGATAAACAATACGGAGAAATGCTGAATAATCTATCCTAATAATAGTAATAAAAGTAATAAAATAAGTAATTATAGCTTCAGTTTTTATCAACAACTTACATTAGCATATTTGCAAAAGCAGCTTCTGCACCAACTAGGTCATCTTGAGCTTCTTTTCGTTCTAAAATTGCTCTTTCATTTTCCCCCTTTGCCTCTTCAAGACGCTGCTTTGTTCTGTTATACTCCCCTACAACTTCTGTTAACTGCAACTCCATTTTAGAGTAGTTTTTCCTACAAAAAATAAAACAGAATATTCAAGAATAGTTGAAAAAGCTCTGTTGTGCAGGATGTGACTGGCAACACTAACAACATTCAAATCACTTACATTTTATGCTTTTTCTCTTCCTCAAATTTTCCGGTGAAGAGAGCAATCTTTTGCTTCAGCTGTGAAATACGAGCTAATTTATCTGCGTACGGGTGATCCATACGGCGTTTTGGTGGTTTTGGACGTACTTTAATATATCCAGTTGGTACAATTAGAGATGAGCTGGACGTTGGGGGATCGCTTTTACGACTGGGAGTAATAATTGTTTCACCAGACGACGATGACAAATTTTGTTCTTTGAGGGAATGTCGCTTTTTTAAAGGTACTGCAACTTTAGGATTGCCATTATTCGTTAACCTCAAAAGTGGAGAGACATTGCGATTGCGAGAATTCGAATCATTTATTCGCTGCTGCGTGCCGGTACTCTTTCGAGTCGGAAGGCTTTTATTTGTAGGGGTAGCCGATTCCTCAACAACATCCAGAAACCGTTCTTCGTTGGACAGTCCGTTTGGAAGTGCTATCGGCACTTCCTGTTTATTTACTGTATCCGATTTCACCTGAAACGAGCTATTGCAATTTTCCAAAAAACATGTTTGATCCGTGTTGCTACGTTGGCTGTTGTTTAGCAATTGTTCATCTTCAGGTGGCAATGTCTCCTCCATGTCGTTTACATTCGAATCTACTGCCTCATCATCACTATGATCATTATCTCCGTTCCCGCATGTATCAGCTGGGGAGGAGGCACGAATTATTATGGAAACATCCTGTGAGTCTAAATGTTCAACGTCATCATTGATATTATCACATGAATGGGAACTGTTTTCAGATTCTGGATCACATACAGACTCGTTGCTGCAACTTGCGCGTTCAGATAGGTCATCGCAAAGTACTAATTTATTAAAATCGATACAGAGCGAATCATTGTGTGCATCTCTAGTTGTGGATAGATCAACTAGGCATTCATGGTTCTTGGACATTTCCACATTTGGAGTTGCTGAAGGTATACCGCCCGTTGAAATATCCAACAGCATACCACTGTTACTGCATTCATGATTCTTGGACATTTCCACATTTGGAGTTGCTGAAGGTACACCGCCCGTTGAAATATCCAACAGCATACCACT
>JAHZNE010001223.1:0-25030 GCA_027744055.1 Callyntrura sp. NNG-2020 | reverse complement strand
CTCTGCTCCCTTCCTGGATAACGAGCATTTTTGTTAAAGTTGGGATGTGTAAACGTCGTGCCGGGGGAAATGGAACAAGTGACAATAAGGAATATCTGGGTGCTTCGGGGATTTCGTTAAACCAGCTCTCAAGTGACTGCACGCCATGAAAAGAAGGACCATTTATATAAATCGGATTGATATTATAGAGATACGAGAGATAAGGTAAGAGAGTTGATTCTTTTCATTTACAAATAAAATACAACAGGTGTTACTGAATAAAGCTGTATGTGCATCGGTATCGTTATTTTCTTAAATCTACTTTGTGAACAAATAAAAACCATTTGCATACACGTTTCCAAAATTCCTCTTGTACCACACCAAAAAGATTCCTGTAAACGAATGCGATGTAAATTAATTTTTCCACGACAGCCGCTGCCGCTTTTATACTTTCCTGTATAACCTAATATCTGGGAAGTTTTTAACCACAAAAAATCACAATAAATCGTTAAGAATAAGAATTACATACAATTACTATTGTTCAGGATGACAATAGAAAAACGTTTCAACGTTGAACTAGACGCTCGTCGTCTACCATCGTAAAATCATGATTCAAATGGTTATTATTACCACATTACTGGAAGGGAATTTTAACAATCTCGCCAACTAGAATGTTTATAGACTTAACGGTCTTACCGATCAAACATACCCAACTGTACTTAGACAAACGTTATATAGTTGTTGAGAAATTTTGGTGAAATCGTATTTTTCTGCGGTGGACGCAAAAGCAGGTAACCACAATTATGACACCGTTGTCGGATTTACAAACAAAACTTTAATTTATGCAAGCATCCATTTTTAGTCCTGTAAAGTTTTTTTGCTAAAATTAAAATTGTATTTGTAACACTCTTTTGTTAACCTTTATCTAAATACTAGAAGAAATGTAGCATGATTGTGGAATAAACATAATATTGACGGGGTACCTATCTACTCTATATAAGTGTGTTCGTGTAAACATCCATTCATTCCAACATGAATATATTTTGGCCTCTGACATGAAGAATCAATGTACGAAAACTGGATTATCCATGATGCATGGTACTCATAGTTCAGCGTAGTGCCACAATGTAGATATCTCTACAAGCCTAAACTAATTTTGCGTAGGTTTTATCGAAAATTGAAATATTTTTGCATATCAAATTTCCGAAAATCTGCATGATGCTGTTATTTCTATTAATAGCGAGTTACATTTTTAATTTTTTTAACGTAACAACAAAAAGGTAATGGCTCACCTTGCAGCACGCCTGATCGTAATCTGTATAACGCTCATTTTGGTTTCCTGGAATGGCTGGAAATCTGCGCGTGTGCTTTCATTCATTCAGATTTTATCACCATGGTATGACATGCAAGCTTTAAATAATTAATTGTTTTTGAGCAGTTATGCAGTATTTATAGAATGAGATAATGCAGTCTATGGTCTACGCATCATTGTTATTATTGGGTATTCCACCAACTTTCGGACGGCATTTAAAATCGGTATCAGTAGTCACAGGAGGACTAAAATAACTATTCCATATAATGCACTAGAACTACTTGTACATACTATACAAGTAGTGGAGTTCAATCTTGCATCATCTACCAGTTACAATGAATCCTACGAAATCCTATTCAAACTCTATTATTACCATGGGAGCATGGGAAATTTCAACTTCGTGTCACCAACTAATTGGCACAGATCCAAAAACGTTTCCCGTCAATTTGCATAGCAGTTACCATTGGTAGTTTATTTCAAATGTCGTTTTTCCCAAATTAGTCTGCATGCTGGTTTGTACGACGGCATGACCCACCACATATCAATTTTGAAAGTAGTTTGAGTCGTGCTGGTATTAAATTAGGAATGAACAACATGCGACCACATTTTTTAAACTATGTGGATCACGTTTAGGCTTTCCCTGGCCCCCTGGATAGTTTTCTGATTTTGTCTGCATGCTGGTTTGGGCGGCGGAATGATCCATCACGTGTTAATTTTGAAAGTAGTTAAAGCGTCGTGCAGGTATTTCATTAGACATGAACAACCTGCGACCACATTTTTAAACTATGTGGATCACGGTTAGGCTTTCCCTGGCCCCCTGGATAGTTTTCTAAATTTTAATTGTGTCGTGGGTCCATGATGGCAGGGGTGGTCTCTGACCGTACTCCCACCCCGCCATGCGGTACTCGGCAGGGAAAAGTGGTTTTTTGAAAGCGTGTAAATTTTGCGTATGTTGACCGGTCTGGCTATTATTCAAGTCTCTATGAGTAATAAAACGGCTGCTTTAATGAGCACCATAATTGGAACAAATATTATCTCTTGGATCTTCGATGTTCATAATATTTTTAGTCACCTATGTTTTCGAGGAACGACAAAGATATCGGTCTCCTGCCTACATCTTTCAATGGATCGGCATGAAAATTTGCATGTCTTTGCAAGACCCTTTGTTGCATCAGCATGCAAAAGGAAAGCTAATAAAGATTTCCTACTGTTACTTAAATCCAATTTCTATGAAAAATTGAATGCGTTCATAACTTTTATAGTCTGAGTTTACCATACTCCAGACAGTAATTGTTACATTCTTCTTTGTCGCATCGCATAGGAACAACTTCATGTCATGTCAGGTTTACTTAAGTCTCGAGTTAGGGTCCAAAGGTTATCTTACTCTTGAAAGAATCTAAACTTTCGAATAAATATTCCGTTTCGATTTGACGTAGCAATGATCTAAAATCTTGCGATAAACACATCTATGGTTAACTATATAATCAATTCCACTTTAAACTCGCGATTAAAATTTATACAGTAAGCAGCCAGTGCGAATGCAAACAAGACATGTTGGAGTTAATCCTTTATTGATGGAAAAAAGATAGTGACTATAGTTACATTTTACTATTGTTACAAACATTTTGTTGATTGGGTTACTGTGTTAATGTTGTCTAGGGTGTACAAAATCATAAAAATAGCATACTATTACTATCGTTATATTCGTTTCGTAATACAACCTTGCATTGGACGTAGGCTAATGACTGTAATATGTTGGCATATATCGTACGTAATCGCTATCGGTTTGTCAAAAGTGACACGTTAATGTCCAGAAATCCTACCACTCATTGTTCTAAATGGTTGATGGTGTCACTTTGGGACATACAACTCGGAGTTTAAAAACGATGCTCTCCTATCGTCCTCCAACATATGGCACCTACGCCTTCCACATCCTTCGCCATTTATGACGTTATATTTCTGGCATCCCTCTACCGCAAGCAACTGCCTAACTTGTCTACTAAAATATATGGCAAGGTGTGTGCTAACTTTTTATAGACCTATAAAATTTTATTGCTGAGAATTGTTACGCACAAAATACATGAAATTCAGATGTACGAAATTTTGCGAATGGGTGCAAAAATGAGGATGTACAAATTGACGTCAACGTGTTCTTCTCACATGACACAAAGGGTGGCAAACGGTCGCACATTATACAATGTTCACACACAGTGAATACGTTCTCCACTTTGGTAAACAACAGTCGTGATGGAGACAAAAATGGGGATAGAACATCATACCAACTTTCCTTTGGTGTAAGCGAGCGATGAAAGAACCAAAGGAGCACTTTTGGAAGCATATTACGCAAATAAAAGCAAATAGGCAAATAATATACCTAGATTGGGAGAGTAAGTGATACAAAGCGAAAGAGAATTGGGCATGAAAACTTTAATAATGATGACCAACAGTTTTTATGAGTTTGTTTGCACAACTCGATAATGTTATGTAATCTCAAACGCAAACTATGCTTACGTGCGTATTTGCTATGTGTATCAATAGACATATAGATATTTCTTTGTTGGTGGGTTAGACATTAACATTCGTGAAAGCAGTATGAATCAGATAAAGTGATTAAAATGACTTTGGGAAATCTGTCCCATCCAAGAGCCGAAAAATAAACTTCAACTGTTAATTAACTATAATTGCCGATAGAATGCAAGCACTCACTCGTGTAGGTAGGCCTTTTGAGGACGACAAAACCAGAAATAATGCTTTTGAAATTTTACCTTGGAAGATAATACGTTTGTGACTGTTTTGTACCTGCACGTTTCCATTTCATTACGCAACAAATTTAACCGGTATATATACAGTATGTACATACGTACAAATTTATGCTTATTGGTCATGGGTGTGTGTGTGTGTAGAAATGTATTTGTGTGTAGTCAGGAAATCCCACATTCTTTACAACAAGAAACCGCTAAACATGTACACATTGATTTTTCCATAAAGTAACGTGATTTAAAGGAAGCACAAAGAAAGTTCAAAAGCATTCTGTTTCAACATTTGTCACTGTCTGTAGGGTTTTCATTGTAGTTCATCTTTTCCTGTTGGTTGCTTTGCTTGTTTTTTTTCAATACAGTTGTCCAAAACTACAATTGCGGGGAAAGCAGTCGTTTTCTGGGTTCATATAACACAGACATGTATATACAAATACCCAGAGAAAAACCAAAAAGATACATGATGCCCAGACAAACACATTGTATTTGTGATCTGTAACTGTCGATATTCTCGACACAACCGAAATTTTTATAAGATATAACTGATGGAGAAGGAGTAGTAGTAACAATACGGGGGTTCATTGAAAGTTACGGGATCTTCTAAATGTAGGTAGGTATTTATGAACTAGACTAGACAAGCACAAAAGCATCATCATCTTTCAGACGATCTCTGGAACAAAGTTTTGAGTAAGTTGTTGTGAGAGTTCATGGCAAACAAAAAGGACGGTTGGAGGAAGGCGGAAATTTGCTTTTGGATTGCTTCCGTTTTTACGTGGCTTTTTATTCACCCCACAAAATTTTCAATGATGTCGCTTGATGTGCTTCAACAACAACATTATCGTCTATATGGACTATAATAATAATAGTAATAATAACAATAATAATAAGAGCGTGGCAACTTCTGTATAGTCACCTAACAATCCATAGAGCCGACTAAACTTGAAAGATGCTCTTTCCGTCTTCTCATAAACCGTCGTTCAACTTCTAATCGAAGGTCTCCCTCGCTTATCGTTTGTTATTTTATTATTGGATGTATATGTCTTTCAAGCTGAAAAAGTGAAAGTATCAACTTGTCGGATTGCTTAGTTACCCAGATATATCCACAGTATCTATGGCTATTACCTATATTTCCCGGGTCACTCCAAAGGTTTTTTTTACTTTCACTCGGTTATACTACAGAAACATTACCGTTATCATTGTTAGCAATAGTTAGCATTGTACAAACACAGGAAGCTCATAATACCCCGTGGGATGTACATACAAGAATCACAACCTCCAATCCGACAAGAAGCTGCAAAAGCTCACCACAATGTAGCAGTACTGAACAGAAAGGTATTGTAAAAGTCGCACAAGGTTCATTCTTACAAAGTATAAAATTTACCTTTTAAACCCAGTCGACAGATATTAATGCTGAATGCAGAAGAAGAAAATTTCTTTTATTTTATCCCGACCAACTTTAGGGTTTGGTTAAACATTTTTATCGTGTCATTTGGTAGTGAAGCAGCCACCTATCATCTCCATCGACGAGAAAGCAAGTAAAATGCATCGCACACAATCGCAATGAGATGAGGATTATAGATAAGAAAAATAGTGGGTTATGTGGCTCTCGCTATGGTCCCTGGTCCTAAATTTATAGGCAGTTGGGTAGTTGGTGATATTTCTAAGACAAAAATTGCCGTTTCGCGTGCCATCACCGCCTTACATTGCCTCTCTACATTTTCCATGTACACACTCCATTTGTTGTATCAAAATTGTTATTTTTCTTGCTGTAGAAGTGCTTGCAAGCAACATGCACGCTACAACTACAACTTGCTTCATTGTTGCAATATCCTGTCATATCACATGTCATTATCTTATCATTACTAAGTGAAAACGTCATCTTCCATTTTGCATCATAGAGTTTCTGAGATGACGATGCAATTTACCATTTCTTGTTGGGTCTTGTGTTGATGTTGTGATACGATGTAAAGCTATTCAATCATTGTGTACGAACACATCTGTATATATGTAGGTACATTATTATGGTGCACATAATACCCATGTATCCTTATAGTGCGGGAGATTCCCGAATAGTATGAGTATATTGTGAAACCCCCCAAATTTTTTGTACTTTATACACGGTTGGATTTTGTCGATTGAGATGGAGTAACATGATTTTGATGTATGTGGATGTTATGTCATCATAAATATGAGTGTTCATCATTACGGTTGTATACTGCTGATACTCTAAGAATTGTTCCGTGATGATAGCAGCATGCCGACACACGCAAGGCATAACAGTGAGAAAGGAACGTATTTGGGATATGGAGTCTAGACTGTGTAGATAACTCCGTTCTAGCAATTTTGGCAGTAACATTTTTATATTGAACACAAGAAACTTTAAGTAATGTCAAGGTCTTGTTCGTACATTTATGAAGAAGCAGTTTCCTACAAGTACACATTGTAACCAATGTCTCATTTTTTATAAACTTCCCGAATAACTGTATCGTAGCTTTACTCAGAACAAAAGCCGTCTACAGCAGTCGCGTTTATTGAATCTATGTATGTATGCATGTCTTTGTAAATCAAGTAGTAACAATAAAAATTCTAGGTCAGAAGAGAAAGTAGGCAAGACTTTTTTAAATTTAAGAAATAAAATTATGCAAAGACCGAAACCTTAAGAAATGGAAATAACATTGCGTCATCCCAGATCAATAATAACAAGGTAACGCAACGTAGAGTTTTCCCGATGATAGATAAGCATGATCCCATACCAAGAAATAATTTGACATCTTTTCCCCCAAATGCCTGTTATATGCGTGGGGGAAACGGGGAAAGTGTATGGAAAAAATAAGGCATATAAAGTTTTCCCGTCACGATTTACTTATTATCGGCATTTCTCATCCGTATTGACGTCTCTTCTACTTTCTACTTATTCCGCATTCATCATACATGGATGGCCAGGGCGGCATTAAACAAGAGTCATATAAAAAATCTTCCCCGGGCAAACCGAGGGATAGCTTAGTGGAAGTGGATGTGTATGTGTGTACCACTATTCCAAGTTATTCCTGTGAGAGGATGTTGTCCCATCCCCCGTAACTAAAACGGACTTTGCTTGCTTACACATAAATAAATGACCCAGAGAGTAACGCTAATGGTAAAACTACAAGCTTTTTACAAGTTTTAGTTTTCACTCGTCGTCATTCTGTCAGCCAAAGCAGTCAACAACAAAAGAAACACAAAATCAGAGCCAATGAATGCTTTTACTATCCAGCGTAGTTGTACAAGCATTAAAATGGAAGCAAAGCTTTAGCCGGAGCAGAGCAGTGTTTATGGGTGTACAACGAAGCAATGTTGTAGTAGCCATCCTCCTCATCAAAAGAGAAATAGTACATATAAGCGGACCGCTTGCTCCAAAACCAACTTGGGGGAGAGAGGAAGACAGAAAGAGAGAGAGAGAGAGAGTTTGTAAATGGTAATAGTAACTGAGGTTTTTATAGTCAACCATTCCACAAAAAGTTTTTTCTCAGCCAACTTTAGTTGCTTCCTTTTCAATGAGTCAGTCACTGAATGAATGAATGAACCAGTCAACAATATAATAACAAGCAGGCTTACTACTTAGCTTTTGAGTAGTGCATGAAGCAAGATAGTCGAGCGGACTAAATATGCCCGTGCTACTACTATATACTTGCTAACGGGCCAACTTACACAGGAGCAACGGAATATATTTTGAGGTTTATACGAACGGAGAGGAATGTACATATCTACACATAGTTACAACTCTTCGCATCTCCCGTCTTGTTTTTTTTTGTTCGGAGTGTGTGTAGTAAAAGTAAAAATGTTACATTTTCCTTGCCTATCCTTTTTCACCCTACAGAAATATCTTTGCTGTCATTGTAATCGTATAGTTTGAAAAGTTGGTGTGTTGTACATATGACGAGTAGTCGTGTTACTGTTTTATGAAGTCGTGTTTGTGCGTACAGGCATGCTGTGTACCCAAATGAGTACGTTTATATATATGTCAGTGTGCGGCAGGCGATGTAACTGTGTGTAAACTAGTGTGTTTCCACAAACTTCTCTCTCATTTAGTGCAATAATCCACGGCAACGGCAGAGAATAATTCAGACAGCCGTCACCACCAACACTATCTATGAAAAGAGTGTATGGCTGCAAATTTCAAAGCTGTGAATCCATGAATGGCGCTGGCGGAATAACAAAGTATTATTGGTAGGGAAATGAGATGCACAGGCGAAAATAATGAGATGAATTCCTTTCGCCTGTGCAGTTTTGGCTTGCCATTTTGTATTCCTAACCCATAATAGAAAGACCTTCCTGCCAAATTGAAAATGTCAACTAAAATTAGAAGAAATTGTACACAATTGGGTCGATGTCGACTTATCCGATCACCGTACCGATCTGATTACCTACATCTTATTGGAGGGAGGGATTATGGAGTATAAGATCATGTTAATATTGAAGGAGAAAATTGTAAAAGGAATGCTTCCCAATTTTCCAGTAAATCAGTACAGAATAAACGCACAGCCTATTATCGGAGATGCAGAAAGCCACTAGTTTTTAACTCCACCAAGAGAAAACTGTTTGGTACCGAAAAAAAGTGCATCCGTTTTCCGTGTGTTAAACCCGAAATTAAGCCTTTGCTCGTTGGAATGGTAAGGACGCATTTTAACGATCTTTCCTTTTTTCCGTTTCCTGTACTCATGTATCTAATGAGGGTGGAAAAGTGTAAAGAGATTTATTCCCTCTTTCATTTTCTCCACACAATCGAGGAGCCAAGCCTTGTTGAATAGTCTAGCTCTCTGCGACTTCCTTGTGCTTGGGTAGAAAATCTCCGTGACAGTGACGCACCACGTAGCAGAAAGTGGTAATATCATAGCCATCACCATCATTCCCATCATGATAATAATAATGTAACGGCGCATATTATTGCTCTAGTAATAATGTAGCCGATAATGATTATGATAATGACAATGAACCATATCCCATAGCACACCAAGAAGCCATATACGAAAACTGACTCCATCGTTCACTTTTTCATAATCTCTCGACAAGAAAAACGGTGATGGCAATGTGACCATGATACTGCTGCTTAGGGCGGACGTTTTGCAGCCTGAAATTTTCATTTAATTTATATTCAGTGTTCCCCATTTTTCCTCGCTTTATAGTTAAGTCATCATATCAGGGGAAAGTGAAGGAAAGAAGGAAATGTGAATCCCGTAAGAAGATCCTGATAGCGATGGTCACGTTAGTGGTAGTCTTATCACCGACAACTTTACTAATCCTTTCTCTCTGACCTCAAAACTCATCCGGCTCATGTTATACGTACAAAAGGGCGTATATCTCGTACCGGGAAAAACTGAGAATACGTGGTTGCATTTTGTGAAGAAAATATATACTCTCCTATAAACTTATATAGTAACAGTTTACACGTGACGGTTGTCCTATCTAAACTGCGTTGTTACTCTTTGAGTATTGTTTTAAAACAGCGTTATTCGGCTGGATGTAGAGAAGGAATGACATTATGCCTATTTCCCATCCGATAATGGTTTTCACGTCCAATCTAGTTAAACTAAGGATATCTGTTCTCATTCATACAAGCAATTATTCATACGTGCGTATCAGTACCACTCTCCAATGGACACACTTCTACTTGGATGGGATGCAAGGTACCTAAGGCACAACAAACCTCTTGGCATAAAGCAAACAGGAGCACTTTGAAGGAAAAAGTAGAAAGAAATGAAATATACAAATCAAATGTCTCTCTAATCTTCCATTTTTTTACTTTCGTGTATCTCCCTTCATCCCGTTGTCCCTCCTTGCGTATTGTATTGTAGAGTGTGAATCACGTGTTCGGTTCAACAGGACCGAACACTATCGCCAAACTTCAAGTGAAAGGGCAAGAAACTGGAGAAGATAAGTAAGGGAACTCCATAAAACTTTTTATAATACATTCCCTGACCTTTTCTAACCCTCTTGATTCTCTCCTAAAAGTAAAAACAGCAGTAAGTTGGCCTCCAGAGAAAAAATAAGAAAAAAGTAAGTGAAAGACATTATTTTATCAAGTTAATAAAAACGAGTCTTTTCCTCAACTACTACATTCATTACTCTTCTTGTATTTCTCCTCTTGTCAGGAATACGTATAGCCCCGTAAGTATATATATATTCTGCTAAAATACGACTGTACACACTTGCTGGTTGGAACAAGTGCAAAAATTTTGTCCATCTAGCTGGTCCTCTCTCTCTCTCTCTACCGTCTTCTTCACAACACATGCATCAGATTAGATTTCCACAATGGTCCATTTACAATATGCATTTACTGCGCGCATCTTATGAACTTAACTAATGTTCTTATCAAGTGGTTCAGTGCCAGAGCTTCACAACCGACGTGTCTGCTCACATTCCCTATTGTAGTTTCTTGTTCGTAATGTGGTGGTGGCGGCGGCCGCATAAACTCTGCGAGTAACTATATCCTTTTTCTGTTTTGCTCCTCCTATAAAATTTCTTGCTAAATTGAGCTTGGAATTTTTTCATTGATGTGTTCTCCTCTTATTCTTCTCTCTTCTTGTCGTCAGTAAAAACCGCATTTTTCCTCACACAGTGAAAGTTTTACTTGACTGGGTTAAAGAAGAAAAAAACTACTGACTACTTAAACTACATGGTGTAAGATGGGGAAGGAGATAAAAAATTCGGTATTTTGTAGTTGCTGTAGTGTAGTTGCCTTTATCAGTATATTATTATTCTCTTTCTGTATGGATTAATAATTTGAGAGAATGGCCAACTAGAATAAAGGGAACATATACTACTACTATTTGTGAGATTTTCTTCACAAGGGAAAAAGACGGTGAAAAATGTTCTTTGGTGCTGCCGTGAAATATAAGAAAAAATCCAGAACTTTACTTTGGTTAATGTAGCTAAAGAACGATGAAAATCTTAACAATGATGAGGAGGACGTTTAGGCAGCGAGGTAGTTTCTGTCCATTCGGAAACCACTTTTTATGTACATATGTCCCTACATGTTTAGTGGCGGTTGCTTGGTGGTGGTGGCAGTGGGTAGTGGGTATGATTGAAGATTTGTAATGTTGTGCGTTACAAAGTTAGCTTCTTCGGCAGCCTAGAGAAAAGAGAGAGAGAGAGGTCCAATAGAGAAAATGTAAATAGGTACATACGTTCATATATCTTTTGTAAGGCAGAAGTAGTGGTTAAGTGTGTTTATATACATCACGGCCACGATTATTACTTTTATTTAAGAAAACGATATGACTACGGTTTACTTTTTGTAGCAACCTCTCATATATACATACACTCTCAGATATATTTTTATGCATTTACGCAGACCAATTTTATGCATCCCCAAAGAAAGGAAAGTTTTTATATGTTTTTCTTGTTGTTCATTGTTATGAAATGGTATATAATGTGAGTGTGTGTGCGAGCACTACATTGAATAAGTATTATAGTCATAATAATAATGATATTCTTTTACTTTTTCACTCATGATATTTTTCAAAAGAAACGATAAAGTTAAGTAAGTGGTAGCAGCCATTCCACATTCATAACTATCTTATTTCTTACTCTTTATTGTTTTGAATACTACACGCTCTTTATTCCGCGCTGCTTTTCTTTTGGCTGAAGAGATTTTTTAGTATTATTTTTGGTCTGTCTTTCACTTACCATGTAGCCCGTCCAACTTTCTCCGCTCAGTATTCAGGGCTTGTAGAAAATGCTTGCTTGTATGATGACGTTAAAAATGAGTGGGAAACTCTAAACGATGAAAATGTTTTAGCAGATTTTTACTCAATGATATGCAGAGAAATGGAGGAAATCAGGCAAACCAACAAAACACAAAATGTGTTGTTATGAATTCTCAACAAGGAGAAAATTCCGTGTAATTGTGGATGCCGAGACTTAAAATGGTACATGTTTCATTCATGCGTCGACTACAAGTACCAACAGTAAAACAAGTAGTGTAATGTGAAAGACATATATTTCATTTCTTTCGTCAACTACCGCAAACTGATTTAGATATTTAGGTGTACATTTCCAAGAATAAAAAAAACTATACAACTTCGTAACAAATCTTGTTGTTCTTATTAAACCTATCACAGATGGAAACGTTTTATTTCTTGTTATTATGCATGTTCTGTAAGTAACTATCAACTATACTTTTCGATTAAAAAATGCGGTCGTTTTCACCAAGTGAAACAGTTTCTATCATAAATTGTATAGTAGATTGCTGTGCTACACTTACTTGTCAGTCGTTGGCTTTATCATAATGTTTCAGTATTTTTTTTGAGAAAACAAAAATGTTATTTATACTACTAAGTAATGGTTTTACTTTTGCAACAGAAAGATAAGTTTTGCGAATTTGCATGGGAAGCGAAGGTTTAAGACGACGGTGAAACAAGTTTTTCTCCACGGCACACATGAACATTTATTATTGAATAATTAAGTATTACATTTATAAATACGGGCAATCGCACTATACAGACAGTACAGAGACCCCAACGTACAGAAGTACATGTGGATGTGTATTTACGTTACCTTTCGAATTTGTGATTTGTACCAAATTTGTTTCAATATGCCCGCAACCAAGAGGTAACGTCTGTAAAGTGAAAGGGAATGCCAGGATAAACTGACAGAATGGTTGGTGACAGTAATAGCTCGTCTGTTTACATTCTACTCTGCGGAATTGACAAATAAAATGCTAAACTAACCAATAACGGAAGAGAAGCGACATGTAATAAAAGCAGCTACGATTACGAGTAAAGTTGACTATTGTGGCTAACATTAGGTTTATATTTTTGGTGAACTATGCGATGGAGAAGTGCTAAGATTAGTTAAAACAGCATACTCGAAAAATTTGAAAAAGGTTTGATGAATGAAAATTTCAAAGCCACAAACCATGTTTCACAAATCGATTGAAGGATTTTCCTCCAAAGAAATCCATTTACTCGTCGTATATTTGAAGCATGACCTGCAAATCTTGGGACTCTTAGAATAAGGAAATGGCAAAAACCTTTTAGACCTGCCAGATCGGAGCACGGAAAAGGAAATAAATTGTAGAATGATCCATTCAAATAGGAAGTCCATATAATAGATTACCAAACAAATAGGGATATGCACCTTAGTATATGTCTTTTTAATTTTTGTAGGAGCCTGTTATAGTATGTACGGTCTATAACGCGAAAATGTATTTGTGTACTCAATGAAGCCACTTTAAAAAATACTACTCCAACTAGTAGTTTTTGTCACTTGTACATTTCCAAGTGTTAAAATTGAGAAAAGCGGGAAATGATGTCAATTCACGTGGATAAGTGGGACTTTCAAGAAAAACTGGTACAATTTAATTTATCAATATTTTACTATGCAAATTGAAAAATTCTTTCTCGTGATTGCTAGAATATGTAGCCAGCGTCAATATGGAGCCAACCAACGTCATATGAAACCAACCTCACCAAAAATGACCACTCTCCAACGTGTACTAATACGAATTTTTAAGTGTTGGTCAAACAAGTTGGGGTGATGAAATAAACTAGAGGTAAAACGAAAAACGGCACGGATGAGCACCTTGTAGGCAAAGTATCATGTACAGAGATTACTGCAATTTCGGTTTATCATTGAACCAAATGGTCGACTTTCTATTTTTTTTAAACGGTTTGAAGAAACTCAAAGCATGTGTGTTCGTAAAAACCTCGCAGTTGCGATAGTGAATCAAGACTTATCCCACTGGAACTACTGTTTTCCTGAAACTGATGATTAGAAAGAAAAGAACTGTAACGCACTGTGAAAGCGCGCGCGATATACTATATAATCGCATGTCTCAAACAAAGGAACATGGCATTATTACCAGAAAAGGCAAATGCACTTTATCATCGTGCAATAAGTGTGTTTGTTAAATTTGATTTGTTCAGAAGGACAAGCGAATTCAATGAACCTGAATAAACATTGTGACAATTTTTTGAAAGTTCCTCATACAGTTACAGTTTTCTTCATATGCGTTCATCAAACGTAGTACAATATGACTCAATAGATGAGCTACCGGTAAAAATATATAAACTGCTTTTATGTGGTTGGGTAAAGCGGCACAAAATATTTTCCAAACTTTCCATTCTCCTGCAACGCATGTACAAAGCATTACCGTGCAACAGCAGAATTGTATTTTGCTGATCACCTGTAAACTCCCCAATATATTGGAAATAAACTATCACTAAATAAATCTAATATGTAACCAGGAATTTGATACTTTTGTTTTACGATAGAAACAAGGATGTTATATACTAATAGAAAGCCATACAAATATTTAGTAAATTTATTTCATAGTAATTGTAATCATGCCGCAATTATGTACAGATTCCTCAAGAATGAAAAAAATGTATTATTTTCTTTACTATCATTTCCACTGCTATATACATTAAGGTATGCATATTTACGATATAAGTTAGTATATTTCGCACAATGTTTTTTTATAAATATATATACACATATATATATGTCTGACTATGTCAGTGCGGAAAGATGTCGCTATCAATCTAAAGTTGAAAGCATACACATTTCCATAGCTGGAGAATCAGTCCAAGAGTTGTTTTTATAGTATTCTCTCAATATAGAGGCAGTTTTTTAGTATTTCGAGTTGCTACAAATAATAGGCAAGGATATTGTATCCGAAAGAGAATAGATACTGAGGCAAACATGCATGCCCATTTGTCTTGACTCTTTGGACCATTTGCAACGTCTATCAAATCCGGAAGTCACAACAAGCGGAAACAAACGTAAAAACCAGCAAGATGAGATATCATAATAAATTACCGACGTAGCTAGACGTTTAAGCACAAACATCACGTCTACATGGACTAGGTATATCATCTTTAGTAAAGCCCAAATATTTGCATCGTTTTACATGAAAACTAAACCAGAGAAAGTGGGGAAAGCCGGAAAGATTACCTTTATCAATGCTCGTCTACTGAAAACGTATAAACTGAAAAGAGCGTTTTGCGTTTAGAAAAAGTGCTGAAGTATTAAAAGAAATACTATCCATTTAAAACTTTATCACTGCTTTAATTTAAAACAAGAGAGTTGAAAAGTGTGCAATGTCATCATATGTTATAGCAAAAGCAATAAAAAATGACATAGGCAGATTTTTCCAGTTTCTTGCAGAATATCTTTCTATCTTTACGCCAAACCCAACTTCCACATTTTAGACATTTCAAGTGGTACTCCACCGTCCTGACTGATCAACGCAGGTATTATAGCAACAACAGAAAGGTTAATTACCCTGGTTCGTGTAGCTTTTCCAACTATTCTGATTGTAGTATGTCTTATCAAAAATGAACCTTAAGTAAAATAGACTTTACAATCAAAATTATAACAAGAATATTTTTATACTGGAGAGCACGCTATAATGGAAACGACTGTTTGACTGAGAATTTCACACTTTCTCCATGTTGGCGAGTGAAAAACTGTTGCCAGGAATAGACCCTGATCCCAGCCCCCAGCCGGTTAGTTAATTCAATTAAAATACACGTTGGGATGAAACAACTTTTTGTGCATGAATCCAAAGTCAACACCTACCTATGCTATATTCAGTAGGTATGAGTATATGTCTAGAATTAGGTCTTCTCGTTGTAGTGGTACGCACAGGCAGATGGATTAAATTTTTATGAGAATTTATCGTCGATCGTACATTTGAAAACTTGCGCTTTTATTTCCTAACTTTTGTTTCGCGATGTTTCATCGGATGACATTCAATTCCCTGGAATTTTAACCCTCTTCTATTTCAATTCAAGCATACACCACCCACAACCAACTTTTTTAGCTTTGTATTTCTCTCTACAATGATGCATAGATAAAAGTGCTTCGCACTTGTCGGCTCTTCTACAACGATTGTGCTCACTGTTTTGTTCATGAAATATCGAAAAAATGAATGAAATATGGAATAGGTTTATAATGAAAAATATCGTCTCTATAGTATAAGGACAGCCGAACTATTTTCAAGTTACTACGATTAACTTTTCTCGTATGGGTGGAATTTTAACTTTTCTCTTTCAAAATTTCAGCTTGCACTACTGTGAAGACCATGTACGGCTTGTAGTAATAAATCGTACTGAAATATAAAGAGTTTTACAAAAAATAAAAATACGTCAGAAAATTGTATTTTTTTCTCTCACTGTTAAAATATGTTCAAATACGTACATCATCCAATATATAATATCTATGAGAGTGTAGGTGGAAAGAGAATCGTGAAAAAGTTTTCTTGTTATAAAATGCTTGCTTCAAGTATATATGCACTCGGCATCATATTACTTTACAATGGGAGAAATGAGTGACTTGAACTGAAGGGAGCATGGCATATGGTGTCACTATAAAAGGGTGAGAATTACAGTAGTACCACATGGCATGGCCATGAAAGATTGTTGTGCGAACAACATAAGTTTCAGAAAGCAGTTTCCTGTACCTGCCGTTCCAACAACGGAGGATTCCGTGAGGAGTCAATTGAGTCAAGCTTTCTAATGCATACACGTCTCAAATTATATTATACAAACCCTTCTTCAGCATAAAACTGCACGACAGCAGCATAAGGACTGCGAACTGCGATTGCATCAGATTTCACAACATTATACTCGTCTAGTATTTTGTTAAATCAGAAACAAACAAAAATACAACTTTTATTTGCTAACACGCAGCTTTATGTAGGTGAATGAAGAAATGATATGAAGAAATAGCGAAAATGGTGTCACGGCAAACATTGTCACCAATCCCCTGCGGTACTATGCGCTCTGTGGTGCTATTGTGTCGCTGACAAAAAATTACTGCCATCTTCCCTACCATGTTTTTGCATACTGTGTGTAGTCTAAACTGCACAATTTTACTACAAACGGAAAAGGACACTTTGCCTTCACATTGTTTAAAATCAAACAACTCGGTTGTCTAATGCCCGAATGGCAAAATTTTTGCAGACCGCAGAAATCTTAAGAAAACAAAAGTTTAAAGAAAACGCCAAATAAATAACACAATTTGTTATCAAAATAAACTTATTTAAACACAGTTCCTCCTGCTGTCGCAAAGCGGACACTGAATGAAGTAGCCTCTCCTAATTATATTGCATATGCATTGGTAAACGAAACTAAAAGCAGTGCCCCTAAATCACAAGATTTACCGCCGTGTTAAACACGTAATAATGACATATATACTCCGTTATCTAAACTACGAATTAATTAGCATCGTTTACTTCCCCAGACACGCGAGCATACTCCAAGAAATGCAATGTTGATGTTCATAAAAACACATATCAGCACTTTCAGAAACCGACATGACTTGAGCACAAGTGTTAGATGAAGAGGCAGCTAAGTTCGCACCCCAAAAGTATTTTTCAAAGTGGGTGAAAGCGTTGTTGCTACCGTACTACTACTATAAGCCAGTGGTTAGGGAAGTGGATATTTGGTATTTTTCTCTAGATGGGAGTTGAAGTTGTGACAAGAAAATATGTCTTGTGTATGTAAATTTGTTGGAGAATGCCCACAATAACATATACAACGCACAAAACAAACTGCATCATTGAGCGCGAGTATACAGCATTCAAGTTCAGGGTTCTTGTCAACTTTACTGGGATGTATTGTGGAAGGAAAGCGATGGAAGGGGGATATATTGCTTCATTTTTTACAGAATTTACATACATTTTCCGCGTACCATTTAAGTACCTAATCCATGTTTTATCTGCGCCTACCACGGGCTGTACACTGTAAACACATTACAGCCCAAGTTTTGCATAACACGCAGAAATATGCACATTCGTTCAAATGAAATGGAAAATAAAAGCTAATTTTTTTCTTGAACACTTTCCTGTTCCCTTCGTTCTCTGACAGTTTTATTTCATTGTCATTTATTTAATGATGTAGCATTGCCAGAACAGGAGCCATTGATTACACCCGCTGGAAGATCAGTATCTATTGGGGATACATTCAACGTGAATTGTACCTCGTTTCGCTCAAAACCTCCTGCCAACATTACTTGGTTGCAGAATGGATATCCGGTAAGTAGTAAATTAGACCCATCTAAAGTTTTTGGTGGGAATGTATTAGAACCAAAGTACACCTTTCGTAGGGAATGGAACAAACGATGTCATCAAAGAAAAATGTTAGAGATTGTTTGAAAATGTTTCCTTTACAGGTTAGTCCATACTACTTGACTCCCAAGATCACAGACCGAGCTGAAGACAATAAAGAGACGATCACAGTTGGGCTCAATTTCACTGTCCGTCAGCACGACTTCATTCGAGGCCGAATGACAATCAGATGTCAAGTCAAAATCGAGCCAGACATGTACAATGGCTCAGCAGAAGTCGTTATTCTGGAACATGATCGCCCCCAGATATCGTCTGTGGTAGACAATTATTCATCTTTGCCATCCGGAGGAAAATCTGACAATCGTATTTCCAGTTCAGGTACAATTTTTGAATATCAACTGTTGTCACTTTACAATTATTATGTACGTACGCATATTTACAAGGTATATCTAAAGATATCGTTATCATAACACGATGGTTCTTAAAAAAATGGCCTGAGACACGATATTTCATGGGTGAACGTGAGCCACTGCTTCATTGATATTTATTTCAACTCTTCCGTGGTTTGTACTATTTTCACGTAGACAGAGCACGGGTAATTTTTACGCTTTCGCCAGTGTGCAAACCTTCATCATCTGTGAAACCCTTTCAAAAAATTAATGACGCATTTTACGAGAGCATATTATCACTACGTTAAACGCTAATATCACATTGCACTTCCCCTTACATGGTTTTAACAAGCTAAAATATTGAAATCACTTTTGTACACACGGAAGCGATGCGTTGCAAAACGGGCTCATTCAAGTTGACAACATAAACCACCAGAAAAGCAATAAAAATATCAGTTTTCCTCTGCCTTTAAGAAATTCGTTTCAATCTCGAGGCAAATCCGGTATTATGGATTTTTGAACGACTTATTTTGACATAACTTTTCCCTGTGGAAAAATCCAAGTCATATGCGGGTTCCCAGGCACATAAAATGTAAACATTTAAAAAACTGCGTGGAAGAAACAAAATCCCGAGCCCAGAATACTTAGCATTGATAAACGCATCATACACTCACACAGCTGAAAACAAAGGCATACATCTTGCATTTTTCCCTGATGGGGAAGAAAAAGCCGTGTTTATCCTTTCTAAATTCTCTGTATCGGGGTTACCGTGCCCGGTCCTTTCTCTCTCTTTCCCGCTAAACGCCCCCAGTTTGGTTGGCTTTCTTCTTGAACAGCATGTGATGATGCGAGTATTTTTGTATGTTTGCGTGTGTTAAAGTCATGTGAAAAGAAAGTTCATTGTCAATAAATTCAAAAAGTAGACAGCCGAACAAGATTTTTCTTTAGACTATGGTTTATGCAAATTTAATGCATTTAAGTAAATATTTATTGCCCCTATGTAGATTTTTCCTTTTCCCTTTCTATACACACTTTCTCTCCATCCACAACAACAACTGGATGAAAAACTGTATAACATGCAGTCTGCCGTTTATTTCCCATTTCACCCATTTTCTCCCTCTCCCTAGAAGCGTTTTATTTCTTGTCCTGCCGAGGCCTAAGCCACGTGAAATGTGAGATTGGGGAAAAGTGATGCCCGGGAGACGTGCCTGGGCTTGTCTCCATAAAACATTTTTGATCGAATATTCAGCACCTTATTCATGCCATGCCTGACAAGTTCCGCTTAACACCATAATATGCCGTATCTGGATACAACATCCCTGCCATGCTTTATAGGTTAATAAGATGTTTAATTTGTTTATTGTTACCTATTAGTATTCACTTGGGTTTTTCTAGAAGTGTGCTCCCGCCGACTCACACACATGCTAATATAAACTACACATTACAATATGCATGACAAATAAATCATGACGATCAGCCCGGTATTAAAAAGTTGCATTCCAACTTTCACTCTTTTTAATATAGCCCTTCCACCTTTGCTGTCTTTAGCTGATTTTCACTGCGTCCGACTAATATATGTAAGTTGCTTTCCCTTTTTCTCCGCCTGCTTTCCCTGACTAGGTATATGTGTGTAGTTCGAGATGAGCCAAGAATTTTTCTTTTTCCTTGCTTTTTCTTCCGTGTACCCGTAAGCATTTTTATTGTTTTGTATGTATAGTTGGAAAAACTAATAAAAACTGTAAACATGAATTTTCTTCTTTTTTTCTATCCCTCTCTATCTCTTATTTTCATTCCTTCCATGATTCTTCTCTCCCCCTCTCTCTGGCCATGTAGTATTCTCCGTTTCCTCAGTAGATATTTATATTTGTCAGGCGGCGGGAGCAAGGGAAAAGGAAAACTTCACATTTATTTGCAGACTCTGACTGTAGACACACGACAACGGTGTTGTATGAACACGGGCGCGCCTGTGTAACTGAAAGGAGCAATGAAAATGCGAACGGGTGTTTTTATAGCCCATTTGACGAGATTTCAAGAAGTCACATTCGATACCTTAAAAAGATTCTCTGGTATTTTCCTTTACATCACAGTTCTCCTGCCGCTCTGATGCTTCATAAGTGTAAAATTGATTGCGGAGACTCCGATGAACACTTTACTACGTTTTTATCTAACAAAAAATGCTACTTGGAGGAAGCATTCACAGGGATCGTATACATCCTTTCTATGACCCTTCACCATTCCATTTGCTCTTTGAGGGTTTTTATGCTGGAACGGAGTAAAAAAAACATGAAAGGGTACAAGTGTTATACGTTAATGTAAAATCTACAATGTTTGGTTTATTGGTTGTATTTACATACGGGGCACGTATCTACAATTATTGTTTGTGTTTTTGGTGTTGAAGCCCGACGAGGAAACACGTTTATTGTTGACGCTGTGAAGAAAAAAAAGTGTAGTTTGAATGTGAGGCTGCGTGGCCCTCCAGGTGTCTTGCATATTTCAGATTTTTTTTACTTCACGAAATATTTTGTATTTGTTTCAGGTTCCTTGCTGACCATTTCCACCGCAGTCCCGTTGGCGCAGTTATTCTTACTTCTGGGAACGGCAGTTCGAAAAGGAGACGTCAACATTTTCTCTACGCTGCTTACATCGTGCCACTTTCTCTTGCATAGATAAACAATACTTCTTTTTATTGTTTTGTGCCCCTCAAACAGCAGCTAGCTAATCAATCATAATGAAATTCCGGCTTCTTGCTGCTCTGATGCTGCTGCTGCTGTTCTAGGACTCATTGTTATCGGCGTCAAATGGAATGCCGGGTGTGATGCTGCTGGAGATAAATACTTTTCCAGGAAGGTTGACCTGGATTATTTTATTATGTTGTAAAAAGTGTAGAAAAACAAAAGTGTAAAATACATTTGAGCAGTATAGTATATGCATGACAGCATTTCTGTAAATAACAAATCATGTAGGTAGATAGATAGACAAACCACTGTTTTTGTGCTAGCGGCAGCAGATACACATTCCTATTGTTTGCATTCGGCTGTCAGATACCAAAAACAAAGTTGATGTGACTGAATTGAATCGGTGTTGAAATAAGTGAGGTTTTAGGTATGTATGTCCTTTACTTTATACCGCGTAATGCATGAAGGGAGAAAGTCGTGACTGCAGACCATCATTTATGTGTGGATGTTAACATAATCAAACCGTCTAGCATACCAGTACGTTTCATATATCAAATCATACCCCACAATCACAAACGCCACGTTTTACTTGTTTCTGCAATAAGTGCCGCTGCTACCTCTCAACTTCACATAAAATTTAAAATTGCTAAGATATTATAAGCTGTATCCACCCACATTGTATAAATAATCCACCTCCGTTGGTCGTTGGTATGTGTACACGACAAATATTTCTACGTTAAAGATATATGTCTCTGATACGTATTGCTGAATTTACAATCCTGGTTTCGGTACACTCGTGTCGGATCAGATTTCTCTCATGATGGCAAGCGAACAAAGGACCCTGTGGTAGCTATTCAAACTTTTAAAAGTATGTAGGGTACAATTCCAGGCAATCAGTAGCAAAATCTGCTATCGGTTTCTTTGACTCACACTAATTTACATAATATAAAAATAGGTCGCTGGTGAGTAGGTGAGTTATAGGTGTATAAATGTTGAGATAATGATACATTTCTCACTGAATTGACAGTAAATGTTGTTGATCCTTTAAACAGGAATCTAAAGGGATATAGGCCTTCAATCGCACGCATCCTCTCACTTTCCACTTATTTTTTCGGCACACAGCACACAAGGCAACTTACTTGCTGATGTATCAAAATCTGATACTATTGCTTAAGTAACTATAAGTTTAAAGAAAAATGCGACTAGCTAGCATAACGTGCAGTTGTGATTAACCACATTTCACGGTGGGTTTATATAAGCACAGCACCAGGTGGAGGTGGCCAGGTTGGACAGTGTGGTCGGTTACTAGAACTCTGCTAAGCAATATGAAATCCTCTTGCCAATGATTCTAACTGATATCCATTTTTATAGTTACTAATGGTGGAGGTGGCCAGGTTGGACAGTGTGGTTGGTTACTAGAACTCTGCTAAGCAATATGAAATCCTCTTGCCAATGATTCTAACTGATATCCATTTTTATAGTTACTAATCGATTCGGTATCCATTTATAAATGGTTTATTTTTTGGTCGCTAGCGCTCTACCCATTTTCTAGTTTTGTTTTTTGTCATGACGACCAGTCATACATATATGGCGTTTCCCTCTAGTCATCTATGAATGAAATTAAATGCGGTTATCTGACCTGGTCCTGTTTCAAACTTGTAATTATAACATTTACAACATATTTACCATTTATTATATGCTTTTGAGAAGATGAGAACGATACGATAAATTCTATAAAAGTAAATAGAAGTGTACGTGTAGTAAAAAAAATCATATATCTAATGTACATTTTATTCCGCAATGATAAAATTAAAAACCCATGATGCGATACATACGAGATATGCTTGTTACTTTCACCGATTCAGCTTTGCACTCAAATTTTACTTCACGTCGCCCCTTTAGTATTTATCTTGACTACTGACTACCATGCATTGAAGCATTACACATATTGTCAATTTTTAATTGCATGAGCACGAACTCATTTTTATGAGTATCTATGTAATACCTCGTCCTATGTTAAACACCAATGGGTTAATTTATCTTTGCAAAGTTTCGGGGTTAAAAATTGCCAAATTAGGTATTAGCATTCTTGTGAGACATTCTATCTCACAGAACACAACAAACCAATTTAAGTAGTTTCCTAAAAGCATATTTAGTAGATATTATTTAAAATATAATGCATGATTAATTAATACAAAGTGTACATTATTGCTCTTTTTAATCCGCTAAGGAAAGTCTACTTGAGAATTACTATCAACATCAGAAACTAAGTTATTGCGTAAAACCTTTATTTTTAATAAAAGATAAGATGCCAAGCACGATTCGCGAATCGCGATGCACACAAGGTTGAGGCGAGTATATGTAAAAGCCAAAATATTTGAGCTACAACGGTTAATATTTAAATTAACTTTAAATTATAAACACCAAAATTAACTTGACATACACATTTGTAAAAGGATATCTGTAATCTGTGCATATNTATCTGTAATCTGTGCATATTCTATAATCTTTTCAGTGATTTGATACATTTTTGTGGAAAAAAAGAATTTCACTAAAGTATGTGTAGCTCCTTATATACCTTATACTTGTAAACTACCTTATACTATCAGGTAGTTTAATAATATTGTGTGTAACTTGATAGTAGTTTTGTCACTATATTGTTGTCTTTACTACGGGAATGATTGCTGCAAAATGGGTGATAGTTATATAGTTATAACAACGATAACGAATATTATTTATGTATTCCTATTACTAATTCATGGAATGATGCCTACATCCTACAAGATGCTATATGACGAAACGACAAAGGGAATTTTTGCAGTTTTTACCTTTCACTTTCACTTATACGTTTGTCATATATCTTACACTTTATTTCATTCAAAAGTCGACGAGATGGGAAACATGATGAAGAACCCTCTGGGTAATAAATTTTAATAATTTGAAGTGGGTAATCTAGTAAGTGCTATCATTTGACAAAAAGGGTACCCAAAAAATCTACAACGATGTAAAATAAAGGGCTAGGAGAGAGACAAGAACATTCAATTTTTGTCCACAAAAATGTCATTTCTTTAATTCATTTACTTTTTTTCTAACGTTTCTACAGGCATTTTGCAGTCACTATTTCAATAAGAATTTCGTTTGTTATATATAACTATAGATATTAAAATGCAGAACCTAATATTGTCTGAGGGTGGGGTTTACATTTGAAATGTAGTTTTACAGGTTGCCAGGTACTGGATTGACACAAATTTCTCAAAATGCTCATCCTCATCCATGTAACCTATTGGAAAATTGTTGTGAACGCAAAAATAATACGGAAGGACTTTTTTGTATATTGTTCCTTTTACTTTTACTGATGCTTAATGCTTTCAAAGTTAATGATATGACGTGGCAACCAAATTCACTGGCTGTAATGGAAATATGACATTCCCCTTGAAAGCCATGGGTAATCTGAAATTACGTCATGTAAGTTGCAAAATCACTCGTCAAATTATTTTTTTAATTTGAACTAAATCACTGGTTTGTATCTGTAGCTGTGCTATATTTTACATGACTTATTCATATGTGAACAAAATTCGATAGAAAATGGATAAAATATCAGGAAGTGACCACGTGAGCGTATGGTGCAGGCACTGAAAAGAAACATTATGGAAGTGTCGTTCTCGAATCCAAAATCGGTAGGGACAGCTTGTATAGTTTTTCAGTGAAGTAGGCATACTAAAACTAAAACTTGTGGCCGCGATGAAAATGTTCAGTTCGATAAAATTCTTTTCTATAAATTACTCCCATATTGCCCCAACTATATCCTTATGTTAGTATGCTTAGTTCAACCAGTTGAATTTGCAGAACGCAACAACAACGTCAAG
>JAHZNE010001222.1:0-32029 GCA_027744055.1 Callyntrura sp. NNG-2020 | reverse complement strand
TAACAACTGAACGATTCCCGTTATTATCAACGTACTAGCGTTGTTGGATTTATTTGAAGAATCATCGGAATACATAACATTACGCATAATGTGATGAGATGACATCGTGCTTTCGGAGACAAAAATTATTTGATGACGTGATTTAAGCAAGACAAATGTTTCAGTAGTACAAACATACTAATGAATTGTAAAAAATGTAATAGTTTTGAACGATTTCATATTCACGATTGGCGTCTCTCGTTCACTTCACCACTCGCTCTGGAGACATTGATACAGCGATTCACGTCACATTCCTCATACTTTTGTAAATTTATTTTCTCTGTGGGCTGTAGAGATGACACTTTTTCTCATTTCACTCTGCCTGATGGCACAATTGCCATATATAACGATGGCTGGAGAAAATCTTCTGGCAGGTGTTTCTCCCGCAATTGTTCAGTCAGGACATGTTTCAGCCGTTATTGGCGTGCCTGTCACTATTTCGTGTTCTTCGGATAACAGCACGGCTTTACAATCCTGTCGATGGGCGCGTCGACAACGACTCAATAATGGGGATCGGTACACTGTGACAGTACTAGACACTCCGGGCGCTGAACACGGACCGGTAGTTGAGCATACAAACTGCAATTGTTGCAACTGTACATACAATTACACGGGAAAGGGAATAGATAAAGGGGACTGCTCTATTTCTATAAATACTGTAACTGATTTTCATATCGGCGAGTGGGATTGTGTTCTCGTATCATTAGCACCAAACAATCACACGTGGCTTGGAAGTGTGAACATTAGTAGAGCACCTTCAACTAAGCCATATTTTCCAGATTCAACAAATCCGATATGCATCCATTTCAATGAAAGTTCCCCTCAAAGTACGGAAGTCACGTGCTGTGTGGATACAAATGATCCAGAGTCGACAACTCTAGAGATTGAGCTAGGTAGGCCATCAAGTAGTGTAGGTAATGCAATTCAAAATTTATTTTTAATGTTACATTACCTAAATACTCGTCCGTATAATGTGTTTGCTAAAAAAATTAACATTGGGACCATGTCTTTCATAGCAGCAAGAACAGGTACCAAAAATGACATACTTGGAACATCCGCGGCTGGACAACGGTGCATAACGAATAAGTATACTTTCATACCGGAAGACAATAGAAAACTATTAATCTGCGCAGCGACATTCAAGCACTTACAGAACAATTACACGGAATCAACCATGTTATCTGTTACTGTAGAATGTAAGAATCATTTAATTTGCGAGTAGAATGAAGCATATATATAAATTTGCATTTACAATATAAATTTGTAGTTGGACCAATTTTGGACGCTTCCAACTATACTCAAGAAACAACGGAACATAACAGCCTTCTGATCAACGTCACATTTATGGCTAATCCAAAGCCTAACGTTTCATGGCATCTGCACAATGACCCTGCAACGGGTGCAACCTTTGAAATACCTTTGATTCATGTGAAGTATAGGACTGAATTGCAACACCTTCGGGTTAGAATAATTAAGCTGTTGCATTAATTTCGATCAAAATTTTTACTGCATTTTTTAGGAAGTTGCAATGGAAAATGAAATGTTAAAAATATTATACTTGAATTAGGATGATTATTACACTGCATTCCTTGAAGTATTACACATTGAGCCAGCCGATTACGGGAAACAGTTTTTGCTCCAGTTAAAGAACGATTATGGAACGAGGGACGTGCTTGTGAATCTTGTTAATCCAAATGGAAGCAGTGAGTCAGAAACAGGAGGTAAATATTAATATTAATAGTACATGTAACGCAAACAGTCATGTGTTCCCTGTTTACTCAAGCCGAGTAAACTATATGTAACGGGAGTGTATTATATTACGATGTCCTAACTTCCCAATTGCCTTATCTCAGATAAGTATTGGATTACTGTTCTCTTGGCTATCGGGACCATACTTTGTCTCATTGTGGTAGCAACAATAGTATTCTGCGCTATACAACGTCGAGTACACAACCGTGGAAGATACATTCCAGCTCCAACTGTATCGTACTCTGCCAACGCCTAATGGGAAATAATAAACCTTTTTTGGTAGACAAGTACAATTATTAATAATTTGGTGGTTATAGGATATGTCTACACAGCGTATCTGATTAACTATTCTGTTAAAAAAATCGCGTTTATGAAAATATTGATTGTAAAATTAATGTAATGTTTGAAGTAGTACACCCTACAAAAGTGCACACGTGTGTGCAAAGGTCGTTCATATATTGGCTTATCTGGTATGAAGTATAAATTTGAATGAGCTTTAAGAAATATATAATCGTCCAATACAATAAGAGAGCGCGTTTTCATTTTATATACACTGAACTTAAGCACAGATTTTAAAAGTATTAATGTTTTCTTATTACCAAACTTACAATAAAAGCAGACTCAGAAAGTACATAAAAACGGTCGTGATATGAAAGACACCCTGTGTCTCACAATACAACTGCATTACAGTCATCAAAACAGTAAGCCTAAAGTATCTCGTTGCTTCATCCTTGCACAAAGGGTATTTTCTCAAGAGGTTTTTTATTGGAATGACAAAGGATTATATTTTTACCGCAAATAGAAATAACGTTAAGCAGGATTTAGCTGGAATACAATGTTGAAAGCAAACTTTGTGAAAAAAGCTTTCACTTTTCTTGCTCTGTCTCTCTATACCTTCTCTCTTTCTTGTTTCAAGAGAATTCAAAAAAATGAATGACTTTTTCTCTTCAACACGAAACCATATGTGTCATCATGTCCATGAGAATATGTCATGTATTGCATGTATTTGAATGTCTTCTTACGTACATAAAAAAATTAATACTGTATGCTACATGAAATAATAACGTAGTGAGGTTGATTCTTAAAGAAAAATTTGAAATTTGAATAATTTAATTTATTCTTTTCACCAAGTTGGAGATGATGAGTTGTGTATTCTGAAGTTTGTTCAAACAGAACGGAACATGCATAATAGGAGCAGTTAACAAGCCCACACAGACACAGACACATAAAATTATACATCTGTGTGTGTGTGTGTGTGTACACATTTCCCGACCCTTCTCCTCTAACCGAGTCATAAGCCATTGCATTGTAATCCTTATCTACAGAAGAAAAAACTGCTGAACCTGTGTATAAAACTTTCTCCGCTTGTCTCTGACAAAATCAGATGTACATGCAAATTTTCCACTCGTCTTGCTTTACCAGGACGAACGCATACAACGCTACTATATATGCTACCAAGCAGTGCAAGCATTTACAACATATCCAAACGTACTAACGCACCAATACCCCCCAAGAGCATCAACCAACAAGCTGTACATGAAGAAAGAAAGGGAGAGAGAGAGACAGAGACAGAACTTCTACTCGAACGAAGCGCCCTGCCACATTGCTTCTATACCTACACATCCATGCCCATTTTCTGTTTCGAGTGTATATGCATGCTGGTAGCACTAGCACTCTGTGAGAATTTAGATGAGAACTAAAGGGAAAGGACACATCTCATGAGTATAGAATTTTTTCCCTAAAAAATGTATTTTGTATGTGACGATACACGCTGTGTTCATAAAGGTGAAAGCGTCGTCATCTCGAGATCTTTCATATTTTTAGAAAAATTAGGGATACAAGTTACCCTACATCAGAAGAACAATGTTCCCTTTTCTCTGTCAGCTCTCTGACAATATTGCACACCCAAAAAAAGAGTCGAAGAGTTCTTTGCTTTTTCTACATTTTTTATCTACATATCTAATGCTGCAGACTTCATTTAGTCAAATCGTGACAAGTACCCTTTAGTCTTTGTCGTTCATCTCTTTATATCGATGTTGTCTAAAGCTGCAAAACTTTTTGTCTACCGGGTATTCTGTCTTTTGTACTTTGTAGTAGTCTTTCGCTCTTGAAAAGACAGGTACATCTGTTCTAGTTTCAGGAGTAATTAACAAAAACTGACAGTCTCATGAGCTCATTGTCTTCTGAAATGAAATGCGTGGTTACTTTTTTAGAGTACACTCGTCTGTGTTAGTCAGAGAAGCATGTTTTTCTAGGGTCTAGTTAAAAATTAATGTACACACTAAAAAAAGTTTTGCTTCTCGTAGTATATTATTCGAATAAGATGAGCTACGAAGGTATAAATTGTTAACGACGAGGAAAGTTACTGCTATTATCCTTGTTGCATTTTGTGTAGTATATATGCCCGTGTTCCCACACAAAAGAAGACTACTGCTTTGAAAATCTCAATTTTCTTTACTTTTTTATGTTTATGTATGAATTGCCTCCTCCATTGTCGACGCTGATTGCATCTTGATGTGTTGGGGGAATGTATATGTGTGTCAGTGTTTTAGGTGCTTACACAATCATTCAAGTTGTTTCAGCCTGAGTGTGCCTAGCCATGACTGTAAACCATAAACCTAAAAACAAACAAAAAAAATTAGCGGGGGATTATTATTATTCAGAGTTTGGTAAGGCCGCATGCCAAAACGTCTTTTTCCCATAAATAAAAACGCCAAGATGATGTGAATGATGATGGTAGAAAGCCACGGCTGGAAAATATTAGGCAGATCGGTTGCATCCTCTGTTCCCTCCTCCATAATCGGTTTACAGGCCATTACTACCTAAATGCTATTGTGGGAAAGCGGATACATGACCACAAAAGCCATGTCGTGTATGTGTCGTCGTTGGTACATGTAGGTATACATATTTATGTATTCCACATTTGAACGCACGTCTAGTGACTCCAAACGTCAACCAGCTAAAATAGCGTGAGCATTGGCCAAGTTTCTCTTTTAAAGTGCCAAACTTACTCCCTTTTATAATCCGTTGCTTTGCACTCTTGAAAGGTTGATGTGATGGTGGTGGTACATTGATGCTGGGAGGAACTGAGGGAACCCTTTTACTTTATCTGGTAGCACAACAACCATTTATAATAGCATCCGTTCTTTTGTTGTTGGCGTTTGTTGCTCAAAACGCAAGTGAAAAACATACTTATCAGAAGGGAGGTACATATGTTCAATTTGTTGTGATGTGCGGATTGGGGTGGACGGCTTTTTGCATGACTGCTTTCTCTAAATTTCCCTTTTTTTCGTCAGTGAGCTAGCGAGTGGATACAGCACTCCAGCTGTATTTTCAATACAGCAGCACAGCCCACGAAGTCGCTCAGCAGCAGCTCTTCGTCGTTTCTTTGTATACCACTTCAAGTTGTTTCCAGCAGTCGCCGGGCATCCGATAAACTGTAAAGAAAGTGAAAGTCAAAGAGAAAGTAACGTCTGTAAATGGATGGATGTTACATCTTTCTTTATAACGGGTCTGTTCCAAATATTGTAACAGCAACATACTATACTTGTATGATGATTTCCTGTTTTTTACTCCATGTCTCCTCTAAATAGACATATTTGTGCCAACTGTTATATAAATATACATACCTACATGCACAAATAATGACAGGCAACTGTTGAACTATTGATGATGAAATGAAAACTTTGTCAAGTACAGCCCAAAGGCAAGATATAACAACACTCGTCTCGAAGCAAACGAAAAGAAGTAACTGGAACAATAATATGCTTTCTACAAACACAAAGGACTTCTTTGCATAAAGACATGTACGTACACTATATACCCACTATCACTCGATGTGTACACAAGCAGACATAAAACATGAGAGAAAAATATTGTAGCATTTACAATCAAAAATCAAAATTCCAGACACGGCATTTGTGTCAATCTATTCTGTCTTAAAAGTTCAATTTCTCGACAACACATACATGAGCAGGTACATCAAAAACATGTAGTAAGGTACTGGGTAAGTATGCACAGGAGTGCGGGTACACAAAATGGCGTATATACCTAGATCGTACATGAATGAATTCTCTGAGCGTCCAATTTTCGACGTCTTTTGAAGTAGATTTTTATTCGGGCAGAGCCACTCGAAGGACACTAGTCCTGTGGTTATAATATAGGTAATTTTATTTTACGAATGTGCATAACGCTACGTCGTATGGCCGTCCACGATAAACCCTTCAACGAGGATAAACCCCAGTTTTGTTGAGCCATTCGACTCGTTTGAGGCTGACTGCGCAGTGAACGGGTAAGTTTTTACGGGTGCGATAGTACACTTAGAGTATATACATTATACGTTGTATTGTGTAACTAATACGAGCAGTCCAAAAAAAAGCAAAAGTTCATCGCTGTAGGTAAGCGGTATGCGTAGGTGTACTGTTTCTCTCACACAAACAACAACAAAACTTCACACACGGAACAACGCTGTCTGTAGGTTCCAGTTGTATTTATTTTTTTCTTCTCAGATGTCACTTGATACAGGACATCCAAAAAACGTCTTAGAAAACCCGTGGTCCTGGTCAACCTGTGCAGTTGGATTACTTCGTTCCAATAGGTACATCTTCAAGACACAAAGGGACAGTCTAAGTTTTTGTCGGAGAAAACGTCGTTTTCATAGTTCAGTTTTCCTATTTTCTCCATTTTTATCATGTCTACAGCAGTCAATAATATGGTTTTTCATTAATGGTTTCGTTGACATGCCTCGAAAACATATGGCATTGACATCTCTTACGACGTACTCACAGTACTCCCCATTTCTCGGGATTTGGAAATCCTAGTGGAGTTTCATGTGTTTTGCGCTGCGTTTGCTGTATAGCCACCACCTACCTACATTCTCCACTTTTGATTAGAAAGTGATAGTAAGATGTGGAATGTATGCTGCTGACGAGAAATGAATGTGCGCCTCATTTTTCATTAAGAAAACGTCCATTAAAAGAGGATTTGATTGAAGGAGGAAATATACACAGGGAGAAAGGAATTTTTCTGCCATGTCAAAGTGAAAATGGTTCTCTGCTCCAGCCTTTTAAAGTACTTAAATCAGTTCGTGCATTCAAAATGTGCCCGTTTAAATATTATATATTGACGCATAATCAACAAAATCTCTGGCCACGAATCCCTCCCTACAAGTTTCTCCGAGAGAAAATAAAAAGTGAAATAAAATGCGGCGCACATATTGCAGGCACTTGTGAGGGCAGGTTCCCGTAAATTATGTCAAACTGGACTGACAAATATGGCATAAAAATGAAAGCCAGCAGTATACATACATTATACATACCCTGGGAATAACGAATGACCTATCCATTACATTCGGAGGAGAACCGTGTAAAATTGCCGTGTTTGTTTCGAATCCACAACTGCTATACATTTTTTTCCACGAGCTTCTTTTTCATGATCACATGAAAAGGTTCTTATGTTTTTGGAAAGCTTTTTTCCATCCGTTTTTCCTTTGGCATCTTCACGTCTAACTTACTTTTTTATACATTTCTCCTTTTTTGAGGGTCCAAGCAGTAATCGATCGCGCTAGAAAAAGTGCTGGTAGGGTGGTGGTGGTGCGGTGCTGCTGCTGGTGTAACAATAAGTAAGACGAAGAAAAGAAAGAGGAGCGAATCCACAAATAACTATGAAACATAAAAGGCAGCTGTAGAACAGCAAAGGTTTCCTTCCTCTTCTTTCCCTTTCTCTCTCCACCCGAGAACACTAGTAGTCGTGGTGGTAAGTAGGTTTGCGAGTTTTAGTAGTGAACAGCGTCAGCATAACCACCACCAAAAGCATATTATGGCATGACCATCATCATGATCTGGATCATCATCGTCGTCATCATCAACATCGCAATCCCATTGTCTTCTTGGACAAAACTCGGTCTGTCAGCACAAAAGTAAAGAGTGAAGATCAGTTCAAGTGGCAAGTGCAGTGAGTATAGATGAGTCTACTATGGTGGGCCCGGTGTACGGACATGAAAGGGGTATATACCTATCTGAAGTATAAATAGAACTACTATTACGACACTGCGACGGGTTTCCTGAAATGAGCTCTCGCACAAAATTTCGCGCTCTCCCTTTCTACGAGATCCTATTTCACCAAAACGAACGAACGGAGCTCAACTTAAAAAATACACGTGTGTGGATGTGTAGGGACACTGTATTCTACTTCACTGCTTTTGGATTAAGTTGTAATAGTGTAGCCAATGATGATGGGGATTCTTATCAAAGTATTCACCATGATGCATGTTCAGTTCACCTAAATAAATAGTAAAAATGTATTGTATTTAATATTGTTTCATATTATGAACACGTTGCGCTGCTTTTTATTACGCTTCAAATAAGTGCTGCATTTTTTTACCAGCCTTCTCAAAGGGTCTGTCAGGTACGATTTTCATTCACGTGTTCCGTCGTGATGTAGAAAGTTTCCTGTAAAGCATCAGAAGCGGCTGTGGAGTACTACTACCGAGTAGAACTTATTTTGAAAGGGCGATTCTCATTTTTTGTAGTTTTGGTGTCTGCAGAAAACAACTTTGCCTTGTTGCTCAACCCATGTTTGGCTGTATTTCCAGGAACTCATCCTCGCTTACTGTCTACTTCTATCATATCAACTATAACGTAGTACAACTGTTGTGAACATTATTTCAACTTGGCTGCGTCATTACCTCAATTATGAACCTCCTTGTATTAATCAGTAAAAATGTACGAAAGCATTTTACCAAGAAAGTCATCAACCTGCCTTAAGTCTCGACTTTCATTGTAGCACCCCATTTAGGCCCTGCTTGCTTGCCAAGTAAAATATAGAATGTTCTCCAATCGGAAATATAAAAATATCAAGAGAAAGTTTCCTATACAAAAACATTATCTTTGCGACCAGACCGGAAAAAAACTGAAGAGAGCGGCATCATCAACGGGTGTGTATGCTCAAGAGTCCCAGAAACATATCTCTCTATTCAAAGTGCTTCCCCCTTCAGCTCGTTTGAATATTTATGGTAATGTGTTTACACTTTTCTTTGCAAATTTCTTCATTTTCGCTGACAAAAATGGCTTGTGTACACGTTTAGTTTACACTCCCGTTGAAGTCTAGTGCCTCATATAATAGCAGTAATAATAATAATATCAGTTTACACGCTTCCACCACCACGATAATATTATGCATATGTACGGCGTGTTGTTGGCAGCAAAATTGTCAAAGTAAGTCAAGAAATCACGGCTAGCGTGTTGTACTACTTACTACCTCTCAATGTAAACATGAGTAGAAGGGTTTTGGTTGACTCCGTGTAGAGCAAAATTAACAGAGACTTTATGAGTCTAATTTGATTAAATCGCCTGTTTCCGCTACCTCATTAGTCCTCCATTCTCCCATCCGTTTCTTGACGCTTCTCCATCGTATGTTTCGTTTTAAAAAGGTTTCCGCCCGCCTTCTCGTTTTCAAGCAGACGCACCCATCCCGTCATAGTACACAAAGTACCTCGGCGCGTATCTTTTTTTTGCTCTTCCAACCAGTACAGCAGCGTTGATGTTGATACATGAAATGAAATACGTAATAGTAAATGTGAAAGGTAGATGCGACTTGACAACGACACCGAAGTTTTTATGCTTTCTCCAATATTATTTTATTACCACGAATAAATTCAAGGAACTAACGGTAAGTCACACAACAGTAATACAAACTATCTAACACAATCGGAGCCAACGGAGCAAACTTGTGTCGTACGTGAAAACGAAGGGGGATACGATTACAGAGAAAAATCTTCCGCGCACCAAACTAATTTTTAGAGCCAGCGCTACGTGTGTGTATACCGTCGTGGGCGATGATGACTCTAACGAAAGGCATACGTTTAAGCAAAGTTACTCAGGCACTGACATTATATATTGTTGTAACATGTTAACCGCTTTGTCATGTATGTGTTTGTTATGATGTGCCAGGGCAAAATTCAACATAATTTTTATATGGGCTAGCGATTACGAACATTCGACACACCGCAACATCAAACGTACCCTGATAGAATCGGATGCTTACTAGATATATGGAGAAAACGCCAACTAGAACAACTTTGGCAGCACACGCAGAAACTCTCCCGGTTGTCTCGGAGAAAGAGGGACATCTCATGAGGCACAACTTGAAAATTTCACTTGATTTGCTAAGATTCAAAAAGAGAACTGATAGTAGAGAAAATGAGAACACGTACGCGCGTTCTTTTTATGCACGCCAGCCATCCACTCACTAGAACCACACCGCTCATATTGCTATTTTGTTTCCTCTTGTGTACCTACGTACAAAGGAAACACGACTAAATAATACCTAGGTAGTAGTAGTAGTAGCAGAACAAACATGTGACTACTAGCTCGCTATGCCCGTACTATACAAAGTGACACAAAGTCACACACAGACAGAAGTGTCCAACTGCTTTATTGCCGTCAGCAATGTTTGCTCGTGTTCATCTGGTACAGAGTTTTCAGTGGACAGAAAATTTTCTTTCTCTTGTCTCTGGAATGAGGCTCTCTTCTTTTTGAGACCTTTAATACTTAATGTACATTTATACTAACTTGGGAAGCCAAGTAGCTATATGTATCTCATCACACACTTGTAGTACCAGCCAACTAGCTATTTTCACGCACTTGCCTGGATGAAAGGAAGCATTGTCATACGACAGAGAGAAAAAAATGTATAACTGGGTTTGTATATATTTGGTATAACAGAGAGAGAAACAAAAGATGATCCCAAGGAGAAAAAGTAAGAAGTTTACATAAAATGGAACAAAGAGATGAATATGTGGACTACATCCTACATCCCCAAGAAAAGGAACAACATGTCCATATTGATTTTTTAGTATACACATAGAATTTCACAATCCACTGTCCATGGAATACTAATGAGGTAAGTTTGGAGTGAAATTAACGAGCTTTGAGCAACTCCCAAAAGTGAGCTGGAAAAGGACAGAAAAGAAACGACTGACTTAACTTGCTACAGTGTTTTTAGTTCTCGGGGAGCTGATAGAGAATAGAGAGTGCATGCAAGTGGTACCAATCCACGAGCTGGGTGTGTGCTTCTGTCTGTGTGAAGTAAGGTTATATAATAATGCCCCTTTCCTCAAGTCTGCACTTGGAAAAGCATAAAAACCTTTGTGTACTACTTGCACGCGTACGTTTCAGCACAAATCTGAAGAGAGTGGTTTCTGAATACGAAGAAGAGCAAATTACAAAAATAACAGAAAATTAACATTTAGAAGGAACATCTCAGTTCAGATTTCAGTATGTGTATATACAAACTAGAGCATACAAAAAATACAAAGGCAACTAAGGCAAGTTTGTAACATCTCATCCGCATGCTATACTGCATGATTAGCTGTATGATATGATTTTTGTTGGTAGTCCCAAAATAATAAAAAAAGTGTGCACCCCCGGTGTAACAAAACGTATTAAAGTAAGCAAATATATAACGTACTTTAAAGTGAGTGGAGCCACTGCTATTAATTTTGAATCTGTCAACACAACAGGACATTCAGAATGAGAAAGAAAGAATCATAAAAATGAAGTTAGTCATGACTTTTCTATTTGTGTAAGCGTAAGTCAAGTTCCGGTGCTAATGTAGGGAATACACATTAAATTTTTTATGTGTGTAACAACACTGGCAGCGACACTTTACGAAAATACGTTGTAAGACATCTACAGAGCTGTAAACGAACTTTTGCGTCATATCAGAAACACGGTTATCTGAGTTCCTCCCGTCGCAACGGATGGCTTTACTTACTTCTCGTCTTGCACATTGTTTGCTGCGTTATATGTTTTTGTGTATATGAGGTGACATTTCCTTATAGCGAGCATATAACCGTTATTTTTAACACCGTATAGAACACAGCGAAGTTGTCTTTTAAATTTTAAATAAAAAACATTAACTGCCGTTGTTATTAGTGGATTATATAGTAAAGGCAAAACTACAACGTTCTTGGTCCTGCTTCTGGTATGTTACATTCAAGTATATTTTATGTATAAAGTAACCAGTTGCAGTGTAGTGAGGTCGATTTTCTCTGTAAGCCGATTAGAATTTATCAGTACTTGAAAATCTGGAAACGAATTAATTGGCATTAATATTTTTAACATTTATGAAGATAACGAAGGTGTGACATTTTTTCCTTCCTGTTCTGCTCAGTTTTGTGCTCGTGCATCATAGTTCATAATAAATGAGAGCTTTTAAGAAAATTGTTGATGTTTTTCAAACGGCATTTTCATTGCATGTAAAATGTTCTGAGCTATCGTTGCCATCAGTTTACCGCAATCATAACAAAACGGAGAATATTTATGCTCTGGTCTAGTGGTACTCTTTTAGAGAAATAATTTCAATTTCAGTTTCATATTAGGAACAATGGAATAGTTATGCAGGTAGTAACAGAAACAGTGCAACAGGAACACTAAAAGTGATACAGTGCAACATACACTGGTAGTATATATACGTAAATATGGATCTAGCATTGTTTTATTCATTGGGAAATATTTAAGTACCACATAGTCCGACTGGCAACAATTTACTTGGTAGACAGTCGAAGGTGGCATTTCGCTTTAAAGCACATTTTTATGAACTCGAATACACAGTAGAAATTCAAAACTTTTGTTCAAGGTAATAACAAATTATTTGCTTCGCCGGGGAAAACCGGAATTGAGGTAGATATATCCTGATAAATAATGAACGAAAGATATTATTGCAACGAAAATGCTGCAATGTTTAAAACTATGCTTGAATACCTGCCGGTAAATCTAGATAGACTTGGACTTTCCCACGGATTGCGGTACCTAGTTCAAGTTGCAGATAGATACCTACATACTAGTTTAAAAGTCAAATGCCATATTGGTGCAGTCGTAGCATCACTTCTCACTTCAAGGAATTATAAAGGTTTTATTACACACGTGGGGAATCCTAGGTATCAAGTGTACTGACACTTGGTAATGACGGCGTTTGGGATGCTTATGTTGACATTATATTGTAATCCAGGAATTACTCTCGTAATGTTTTTTTCTCGATAAACTCACAGGATGCCCATCCATTGAACTGTCAAGACAGGAAAGCAGTTAATTTGCAATTCGTACTACTTATGACGCAAATGGCGTAATGAATACTATAACGCTAATCAAGAAAGCATGATTATAGTATAGTGGCAACAATTTCGACTGGTATTTAATCCCTATTATGAGCACTTTATTACTACCTCTATGCTTTATATGGGTTGTGTTTTCCCTGAACAGAAATTTCCTAGCTGTAGTTGCGAAATAACCGGTAAGTACGCTGACACCCACGTAGCTATTGATGTGCTTAGGTACCTGATAACCTTACAGTTTCATTAACACGTTGTACAATACCAACTACAGCTTACAGTCACGGTCAATGCCATAAGGTCATATTTATGTTACTAGATCTAAAATGGTATGACTTCTGATTAAATCGCTGTTCTCAAGCTGTATTACACGTCACTCGCCATAAAAACAGTTTGTTCGTTTTTGCCTTGTGCCTATGTGCTAGTAAATAAATATTGCGTTCACACAAAAAGGTAATCAGTCATATTTTGATGATTTGCAGCAGCTGGAAAATTGAAAGGAATAATGAGCATCACACCCCACGCAGAAGATATCATTGCAGCAATTCTAAAAACTCGTCTTGAAATCAGAGCCAAAGCCAAGGTGTAATTGATTGCGGCAAAAACACTTCGGAGCAGCTGTGTAGATTATTTTGGAAATTGAACTTACGTGAGAAAAATTATGTAAAATTGATGCGCTAGTTCAGCATGCTCCCTTTACCTGTAAGTGATGCCAGGGAGAACCACAAGAAAACATGAACAAACAAAATCGACGGCGAATATTGTTTTACGTCACAACATAGCACCACCACCACGGGACACAATGAATGCGCGCGGTATGAATGTTCTGGAAGGTCAAGCTGAAAATTTCATTATCGCATGATCCATACGCAAAGTTAATGTAAGGTTATTCAAAATTAAAGATTACATTGCATAATTTTCTGACGTTAACGATGCAGATATTAACGATGGTTAAGAAATCAAGCAACATGCTACCTCGAAAAATGGACAATCCTACAATATAGAAACTGTTACACAAAAAAGTACAACCGAACTCATGTGTAAAAGTTATGCAGCCTAAATTACGGGGAGGTTGCTGCTGGTCCACTAAATTCACTGATTTTTGAGTTAAGATTAACCATAGCCAATTGTCATGATTCTGCGCTTTACACATATGAAAGCAAAAAAATATTTTTACTTGTAGTACATGAAACGGGCCCCAGGCGTTTCTTGAGTAATAAATTACTAAAACCGAACTGCTGCCACAGATTTTGGTGCTACCAATTTGGGTTATACTTTTTGGGTAGTGTCAATTTTACGCTCGCTTGTTTTCATAGAAAAAATTTAGGCTGTTGTGTAAAACACTTATTGAGTATTTATTGGACCATAGTTTGCAATTTGCGTCATCATTTGTGAAGTTATCTTCAAGAAATTTACGGCAAGCTGAACTAACAAAGACTTGACTATATATTTTTGGTTCTTCATTTTGTTAAGCTGTAATGAAGAAGTAAGAAAAGTAGGCAACCCGTGGGTGGGTAACATCATTACTATTACATTTTATGAAGCTTTTGTTTTTTGATAGCTTTTGCTCATAACAGCAAAGTCAGAGAGAGTGACGATTATATACCTTATAAATATCCTTTCAGGAAAACGATTGGCATTTCTGGTGATAAAGAATTGAATGCCACAACATTTTTTTTAAATTAATTTTTACCCTGGTATTGTGCACACCTGTCACTAAATTAAATGCGACATTACTTGAAGATTGATTAAAAAATATGGAAACGTTTGTAGTGCAGGAACAAAAACATTGGAAAGGTTATTATTGTTCAAATTGTAACACGAAGGGCATAATTCTTTGAAAGAGAAATAAATAACAGTTTGCAGCTTTGTTTAAAAATTGTAGTATATTGATGGAAAAATACTCTATTCATAGGTAGGTAATTCTACATTTTACTGGCTGTTATTCGACGAGATACACATATAAACTGCGTTGTCGTAAACATTAGATGTTGTCTTTCTTTATATTAAATTAAAATACTACAGGCCGATGCGATGTGTTCAAGCTTGCTTGAACACGGTAAACAAAAAGAAACATCTCCTATGATGACCTTTTTCTGTGAACGGGGTTTTCCATAAAGATTCCCACGGTATAGGTACGGTATACATAATAATTATTATTATATTCTTCACTGTATACATGAAATGTAAATGTATATATTCTTGAAATTAATTGTCCTTCTTTTAAACTTTCTTGATGGATTTATGATGTTAGCTTTTAAAACGCATATAAAATCCATACATTGTGCAATAGTGCTATTTAGCATAGTAAATTCTGCTATATATGTTTGTTTATAAACTTCATTTATTCATAAACGCAAGATGTAAAAAAACACAAAAATAATTAAAGGGATACTATTGCAATCAAAAATAATTAATAATAAATTACTGCAAAACAAAAAAACATTGATTTACTTGCACAATGATAATTAATAATCAATAGCATTAATCGTATAAGCATCATGTATTGTAATTGATTTTTTTTATTTCTGAAGCACACTCTATCCCCAATTCCTGTGCTGGTATATGTATTAGGCATATAATATGTAAAATTGATGTTGTATGTAGACAGTTCAAACGTTTCAATACAAAATAAATAAAAAGGATAAATCCAGTAATATCTGATTTCGGCTTCGCTTGTGAGAACGACGCAGGTTTAGTTGGTGCTGATAAAACAGTGAGAGTGTGAGAGCACTAGGTGAGATTGAAATGTATGTTTAATATAAAATATGAGTGATAGTTTCATAAATTACATGCAATGTGGCAAGCCAACTTGTTATAATATATTGTATATGTCGCTACTAATACAATAATATTGTTTCTTTAAAACATTTACATTCAGAAGCAATAGTTAGTTGCACAACTCACAGTCACAACAGTAAATCTTGAAAGTGGGTAAATTCATAAAAACAGAGTCTCCTTTTAACCTTTGTACTTTATAACTACGAACGTGCGCAACGCAAACATTTATTGCATCGTTTTACTTTTATTGACCGGCTCACTCACAGACAGACTACTAAGAACGTGTAAAAAACAGGTTGTTTAAGAGACTTTGCCCATCTTTAGTATTGGTTTTAAAGTACATTTTCTCCTTCTGGAGTAATCCCCCGTTGATGTTCTGATACTACTTAACTTACATTATTGTTGGGCAACTTCCTTTCTACTACCTACACAGCCGGACTGGTTTTGTTCCTGTCGTACATGCATTTCCCACGTGTCATCAGTCAAGCCATTTGACAGATGAATCCAATAGATTGATGATATATTGAAGTGGTGAACAGAAAACGGAGGATTTACACATTTACATATTATGTCAGCCAACACAAACTGTTCATTAAGTAGTTTTATGGTATGATATTTGGGGAAAAGATTGAGGAAGTTTATGAAAGCACCACTTCAACTTATCATGTGCGTTGTTTGAAATGCATGCATGCACTGTCCCACCACTCACAGAAAATGCTAACCAAGCACTAAAAAATCCCTAAACGAAATGCTTATCTATCACGCAGAACCATGTTCATAACTGGCCGGTTGCAACAAACTGATGAGAGTTGACTTATTATGGTTAGAATTATTAGTTAGAGTAAATTTACATAAAAATCATTGCCGATATTAATGATGAGATGACACAGCAACATTTACTTTACTGATGGATCTCATCTGTCATTATTTATGCAGTGGCAACACTAAAACCGACGTCGAGCAGTCGAGGGCCGAAGAAAAATATATGTTAAAATGTAACCATTTTCAGTCAATATTTGTTCAGTGTTTCATTTAAAAACATTTTTGGGTAAAGTATTCTTATCATTGAAGCGTTCTATTTATTCAAGTCAAATTTTTTATACACTAATACAGCAAGATGTAGTCGAACTCGAACCTTGAAAACTCAAAACAAACTAACAACTAATCTTCACGCCATCATAAAAACGGTTTTTAGCTTTTCTACGATATTATGCGGTTTTGAAGTTTGATCATGACCGTATATGCATTTACCATTATTTTCACACACTTCCTTCCTCATTCAATTTGGTCATTATTACATCTCCGCTTTACTATTGTATTGTTTTGCAATTATTATTCTGATGCAATCAGGATCGTACCATTCAATTGACTACATTAAAAGTATTTGTGCCATAGGATAGGGCAACCAAAATTGTCTTAACCTCTTTCTTCACTGGTCCATGCTGTATGATTTAAAACAGAAAATACCATTATCAAAAAATAATTTGTTTAGAAGTTACCTGATTGGTTGGCTAACCATGATTTAAGTTCCAGAAATCTAAATTGCTGGTTTTATTGTTTGCTTTAGAGCAATTTCAATCGAGTACGCAGCACAATCAAACCAATACCAACACCTGACATAACGCAATATAACTACAGCGTTTATTATTATCTCCAATTGTTACTTTCATTTTCGCAATTGGGTTTTTTTGTATCTTGTGCTTCGTGTGCACAAGTTATTATGGAAGGATCGATGTTACACGGCAGCTGGATAACGTTCCAGTATGGCCTTATTAGACCTAATGACGTCTCGTTACATTGAATAAAACGTGGTAATGGAATTGAAACAACCTAGGTCAAGACTAAACGTATATTCACCATGTGGTTGTGGTTGAAGTAAAACAATGAACAAAGTCCGGTGAAATACTTCTTGGGCAATTTCGGGGTTGCGCTTTGCGCTATTAGTGGTGTTGAATTGGCTAAGGTCAAAAGCACTGTAAATACATTACGGAAAATGGAACCTGTGAAGTAAGCCTAGAGATAGGATAGGATAGGTAGATGGTATGGTATATGAACCAACAACTTTCAAGTGGAATACACACAACCGCCATTTTTGCCTGAGGATCGCCAACATGTAATGCCGTACATAATGTAAAATATGTAATGTGTTTGTAAATGATGGAGAAGAATTAAAATTGTATTTTGGAAATTTTTATCGAAAATTTGTTGTTGAGTTTAGCGGTTTCTTAAAAAAATAACGATTATCATTATGGACAGACAGACAAGAATTTATTTTTTAGGCCCTTCGCATATTTAGACCAATTTACCCTTTGAAGTGTATATGATATATGTATACAATTTTTTTTATAAATTGACCCAATATTTGTACCATGTTACCGCACGGTTATCTTTTGACAACTATGGAAAATGGAAATACTAGCCTCAAACATAGCTAAAGCTGCTGCTGTTCTTTGGTAGTTGTGCGAGAGTAGGACGGATATACCCCCCTGGGGACTCCTTTTATTAATCGTGCCACCATTTCTGTTAAACTGCGGACGTCTGCTTTTGTTTCTTGCAGGGTTGCCTCCATGTGCTCAAGCTTTGTGTTCTGTGCTTCGTACTCATACTTCAACGTTCCAATTGTTTTATCTCTAACAGCTAGTTCGTATTTTAAACCATTAACATGAGCACATTCCGCATGGAGTCTCTTCATTGTATATCGCAACTGGAGTAAAACGTCCTTCAGCTTGTCTGAAATATACAAGCGTTTCATTGTAAGTGGAGTCGTTGAGGGATTAAGATTCAAAGTAGTATCATATGTCGAAATTGACTCTATGAAGATTCTTTTAGTTTTAAATCAAAATCAGATATGACCTGCCCATTGCCTGTATCGCACCTTGCCATACCTTGCTCCATACCAGTTTTCATGCCACTTTCTCTCTCCCTGGCCGACCTCGTCTGGTATTCATTTTCTTCTCCAAACTCGATTACTTTCTGTAGATCAAAAGGTTGAAATATGTCATCAAGTCTGCATAAATCGTATAAGTTGGCACTGTGTAAGTCTTTCCTTTTGGCAACAGATGTGGACGTGGACACTTTTGGTGTGGTTTTGTCGTGAACCGTTAGTTTATCCGAGCGCATCTTCAATATTGGGGGAGGCAACTTTTGTCCTAAGCGTTTATTATTAGACGTTGATTGTTTCTGTTCTGCCATAGCACACCGTGAGAGATATTGTTCTAGATATGATTTTCGAGTTTTTGCATGCATCATTCTGATACAGAAAATAATCGTGACTTCTAGATGTTACCCATCCTCTATATTTTTCTACAACTTAAAACATTTTATTTATAGCATCCGATTGAAGAGCCTTATCGTATGTGCTATTTGGAGCAAGGATGTACTCCTTGATTTGGAGATTTCGAGTTCTACCAAGTTCCTTTAGTAAAGTTTGCATAATAGGTATCAAATATCGGATTAGATACTATTATATACATAGTAACCTCTTTCATTCACAGCGCTGATCATTGTCACACAATGGCCCAATGTACCGTTTCTTTTTTCATGGTTCCCAAGTAAAAGCAATTGCTACCTGTTTAGAGACGAGAGTCAAAATCGTTTGTATCCCCATATATAGACGAAAGTTTAGAAACTTTGTTTTTGGCACCAGATAAATATTTGTTTAAAAGTGTTTCATGTAACAGTGTAAATATCAACCAAAGCGTTTGGAACGTATGTATGTAAAAATGAAAACAAAAAATGTTAAACAAAGGGCTATGGGCTGTTTGTGTGCCAGCACATTAATTGTGTATGTAGTGAATGACGTATAAAATAATTATTACTTTCATGGAAGATTGCTAGATAAATTGAAAGGATTTTTCATTGTTATTTCCTTGTTCCAACTTGTTAAATTAAACATAAATAATTCACGATTTTATTACAAGTAAAATTTTAAGCATTTACGAAATTAGACTAAAACAAAAATGTGGCGGACGTCAGCGTCAGAGAGAGTCTTTGTATTGAATACCTACACAATAATCTCGGAGTAATTGACTGACACTCGCTATAAATGAAGTTCAGCACACGTGTAACCATTAAATTTACAAAATAAATGAAACTGCTGCAATATGGATTCTGCACAAAAGTTTATTTCCGCCACTGCTCACCATTTCAGTAGTTTCCCAGAGAGGCCGAAAGTGAAAATTCAAAATGACGTACAACATTCATTTCGTGACTGGAACTTATCATCTCGTTTTATTTGCGTACTTCCTGCAACGCAATTCAATTTTTCATTCTTTGTATATATTTACACGCACTAGTCTGGTACTAACACGTGGCAAGTCGTACGATCTATGCTAAACACTGGAAAATACCCTACAACTACGTAGATACTGTAAGACAACAATTTAGCACAAAGATGGCCAACTAAAGTTTAATTCGTCATTTTCATCATTACAATCAATCAGTAGCAAGATAGAATATATACAAATGCTATTTATAAAGTTAAATATCATTCCATCATTGGGCGAAATCGCTCATTAAAATGTACAATTCTTGGCTAAGAATTGAGCTACCTCTCGAATAACTGACGGTGGTTCCACTCAACACATCTGAAGATGCTACTTTAAAAGTTAAATTACATTATATGCTTAAATCGGAAACCCCACCACAATAACCGTTTCGTCATGGTCGCGGCCGTCGTGGGTACTTCACATGACGAAAAGATGCTGGCGTCTTCATTGTTTGCCTTCCACAAAAATAATCTCGTTCCCACTTGCATGAAAATTGCAAAATTGCACTGTCTGTTTGATAGACCGTGTAGTGAACGGTGTGAGCATACACGCTTGTGTGACTGTTCCCCATAGTCGTCATCAGATAGATGAGAAGTGATCACGTTGATATCCCATGTAATCAACATCATTGTCAGCAAACAACGTAATACAATCGACTTGTATAAATGTAGCAGCTCTGGTAGTTTAAATTATACGTACAATTTATACAGCAGGCAGAAGCAAGCTTTGCACAAATGTAAGGAACATGAAAACTTCAGGAACAAGTCGCATGATGTTCGCTCATACACAATTACTTAGGGAAACAAGTAGTACTTGGTATATGAAAACTTCATGTCGCATGATGTTCGCTCATACACAATTACTTAGGGAAACAAGTAGTACTTGGTAACACACTCGCTTCGCTACTAATAAAAGTAGTAAAAACCATAGGATGATGATACTTGCATGATATGTTGTTTTTGGCTATATTGCTAGTGGAGTTGGAACTGTTGGAAAGGTAAACTCACAAGTAGGTAATTTCTAACTAATGTTCAGATGTGAATTCCCATCCCACCATCAGCTCATGCGATATGCATGAACATCACAGAACCACGACAAAATTACTGCCTTTAACAAACAAAACAAGTACAGGCAGCAATTGTGTTGTATATATTTTACGGTGTGCCGCATTAGTAAAAAATGTAGAGGTGGTTGGTTGGTAGTGGCTTTGGTTGCAGACCAGAGCGATGTAAGTATGATGTATACATACATGCACCCCCGTTATGGAAAATATCGGAATAAGTATGTGCAGATAGTCACACCAAATTGAATGAATATAAGCGAGAGAGGAGGCTATGAAAAGTCGGAATGTTACTACGACCACATATATTGTAGAAGAGCTACTTCACTAACTTCACGTCCTTCTCACAAAAAACTGTCTCGTCATAAGAAGTTCTCTCGTCCGTAGTACATATATAGGGCTGTACATCGACTTCTCCAGTCAAATGAAAACACTCCCTTCTTCAGCTCACGCAACACATTCGGTTTCACTCTCAACCAGACGAGTCAGCAGCATAAAGCATCTGCTTTTCAGCCGTTTACTCACGAGTTCCGTTAATTTTTTTTACTTTTGCTCAAAATCAATGTTAGACTGTCTGTTTTATTAAACTTTACCGCATCCGAAACCGTGAACCACCTTTTTGCCTTATTCGTAATTTAAGTGCGGCGTTTAGTAGTAGTTTCCATTTTATAATAATAGTAAGTTAGTAGCTTCAAGTATTAGAGACACCTGTCAAGTGTGCGAGAGAGAAAAAAACTCCTTCAAAGATTGCCTTATTCGTAATTTAAGTGCGGCGTTTAGTAGTAGTTTCCATTTTATAATAATAGTAAGTTAGTAGCTTCAAGTATTAGAGACACCTGTCAAGTGTGCGAGAGAGAAAAAAAACTCCTTCAAAGATCTAAACGCGCTTTAAAACGTCCCTTCAGTGTGACTTACTTTACTCAGTTTTGAAACAGAAATCAACCAAAGAAACGTCCAAAACGTCAATATGATCAGTCTTGATACGGAAAGTGGTATCTGCTACAACAAGTGTTGTACCGGCCCGGAGGATCGCTCAAACTCGTAAGTTTTGTAAACTTTATATTATACTTCTATTACCTCTTACTTATATTTAAGACGGAAACGGAAATTCAACTTGATTGTCTCGCACTTGTCTATCTCGTGTTTTTAACACAATGCTAGTCCAAAGTCAAAAGTTCAAATTCTAATATTGAATATATAAGCAAACTGGAAGTAATCATCAAATATTTATTTTCACATTTCCTCTATTCACAAATTGTAAGTAAATAAGAAATACGATAACCACGCAGTAGTGCATTATTCTTTGGATCATTCAAATTCCCTTCAGCTGTCAATTCATTGGCCAAGTTTATCCTGCAAGCCAATGCCAAATTTCCAAATAAATTTCTGCTCACATACTGTGTAATAAAGATTAGCCAGCGTCACATTCACACCCAACACCTCTTCCGTATATTCCATATACAGGCAAGTAGGCACATTTTCCTAGGAGAATATTCCCAAGCATTTTTTCTCTCAAGGTTCCTGCTACAAAAAAAGTAGGTTAATTAACACTTAATAAACCGAATAGAATACCGATTTTTATAACATAAAGCTGTCGTGTCTCTCCCTGCCGAGTTGAAGTGTAACGACAATTCGAAAATCAGCTGAAAGCATACATGCTTACACCGTACATTGCGCTACAGAGTAGGAATAGACTTGCATATAGCAGGTTATTTTGCCTTTACTTTTCATTGTGACAGTGACAAGTCCGAGTTTTTTCCAAGAAATCAAGAAAAAGGATGTTTGCGTATGGCAGGATAAGAAGAAGAAAAAAAGAATCAAAGAGAAGGTGGAGTTTAGGTGGTTCCTCCGTAATGTGTGGAGAGAGAGTAACATGCTTTGTTATCCTTTATGTGCATTGTGTTTAGACTGTGACACTTGCACTTTCGAAAGGGTTTGTCTATTCATTGTACAACACAATCAGTTGTTTGTTTTCTAGTAGGTTTTGTTTTATACTTAATTTCTCCAAGAATGTCTTGCTATATATCGTGTACCGTATGGAGTAAAACGAATTGTCTCAATTCAATGCTTTTGGAGATGTTGTATGTAAGTAGGTTAAATATTTGCAAGTATAATGCTTTTAAATTAAAGAGATTTTATCAGGGCGCGGTATAATATTGTAGGAACTAGATATTACTGGTTATCGATTATTTTTGCAACTGAAAAAAAAATTGGTAGCAAAATCGCCCCAAAAATGCACAAGGAATGACCTTTCGTTTTATACACTTGGTAATCATAAAAATATTTAGAAGGTTCAAAAATATGTATAAAGAGTGCTGACTGATCCTGTAACATACGTTTAAGAATTGCTTTAGTGGGTGTTGCCAACCAATTATATTTAATTAAGTTAATTGCTATGCTCAATTCATTTACCTTGCTAGAGGTCAAAGATATCCAGCATAGGAAAGACAGAGACAGATAGCAACTCCTGTTTGACCACCAGGGTTATCATGTTTAACCCATCGTAAATGAAATGGAACTAGTAAATGACAGGTGTCAGTATCTGTACATCACCATAAATAATGTTACTCGTTACACTTGAGTTTGCACGTATGACCGACGACGGTTCTTTTTTGTTTTATGCGTTTAAACAAATCAGACTTATTTCGACATAGCAAAACACTTGAAAAGTCGACGTATTCATTATCCGTCATAAAACACTGTTATTTGCATTACTTACATCTTCTTCTATTTTTTCTATTTGCTAAGTGGAAGTGGAGTGCATTCTATTTATAGTTGAGTTTTATGAGAATGAGAATACGGTAATCCAGAAGGAATCAGTTATTTTATGAAGAGGGGAATGTCATTGCTAAGGCATAAATCGAGCAAAATAATGTGTGAAGTTCATTCACAAGGATAATAGTTCCGAATTGGGCTTTGCGCTGGCTGGCTGGCAAGATGGTGTGATGTGTGATGTTAGAAATTCCCTCAATTATGTTTAGGTATGTTATGTAAAGGCCAGCTAACTAAAGGACTAAAGTCACGCATCCGTCGCCTGCATGATTCCAGACCCTCTGCATCTTTAATAGCCACAACATCCGAGTTTCTAGAAGTTGATTGCATGTTTTCCTATTGCACCATAGCGGATTTATGTTGCAAAACATGCAAATTGATGTGAGGATAAAATAAATTCATTCCTTACAAGGATTGAGGATTATTCAACCATCCCTCGGTGTTTTTTTGTAACTAGATGTTTTAACATATGCAGCGCGTTAAAGATGGAAGGTGAGTCCACTCTGAATAAAACATGGAATCTACATTGGCTGCATTTATTTCCCATTTTACATTGAGATAGGTTGATGATAGGTACCCAGTGTAACCTCGAAATCGTATCGCAGTAGATGAAACTACATACACATATTAAAGAAACAACACAAACCGTAGAAATTGGTCTGGAGATAAATGAATTTCATAAAGTAGTTGAGTGCGAATATTTTTATATGCTGGGACTACATAGTTTTTAAGAATAAGTGCTGTGTATCATTATCATTGAAACAACCCCTGGTTCAATCGGATTTTTATACGATGGCGCGATGTTGCAGTTGGAAATACGCCAATTTAAACTGGTGGTAGTGCTTTATTCAAGTTTATTGGTAGCTACATCACAAATTGATGAATAAAGAAGGAGTAGCTACCACGAGTAAATCTATGGAACTGCTACTGACAAATGTATCCCAGTGTTTAGCTCAGCTTGTTTATCATTGATTCGCCAATTGTTGTAAAAGTACATCTGTACTCATCATGGAAGTTTATCATGCTTCTATAGAATTTTTCAAACATCCTCCTGTCAATTTCGTCTTCCATCCAACAGACACAGTTGGAAACGATGAAATCGTTTTGCAGAATAAATTGTAAAGTAATGTCACTACAACGCAGTGTACACACATGCACAATTTTCAATTAAACTTTTAAAAGGATACCACCTATTGGGCTCGTTAGACGTAGCGGTATGCAAATAGATGACATAATACAAAGTCATGATTTAACCAGCAGAACGTAACGATGTAAAGTTTTTATGGTTCCACACCATGCTCCTACCGACCTACCATGTTGCTAACTCTTCGGTAATCATTACAATTTGCATTTCTAGCGTAAACGCCAAAGTCAGCCAAACAAACCCAGTTGTCAATAAGTAAAGCACTAGTACTGACTTATTTAAATGAACTCATGGAAGTATGTGAAGAAAACATGTACTTGCAAAATTCATGATGGATGATGGATCTTTAGAAATACAGAGCGATATTATGCAGAATGCAGAGGCGGAGGAGGTGTAGTAACAGACATTCTGCAGCACTTTTTTTATCGGGTGATGATGAACCACTTTGTAAGCATGCGGTTCACATGTGATACAGATATTGTCAGTACCATATCCTACAGACAATGCAACGCAAATATGAACAAGACTTTGTTTTTATGCAATTGTGCTGGTTTTGGATAATGGTAACGTTTATTATTATGGCACAGTCAGAACATGTCATATGAGTCAGATAGTCGTAAAAGAATACAAAAAGTATCCGTGTAACACTAGCATGTTCACATCGTACCATTTTAAAGAGATGAGTTTGCTTTTTGCAAATTGTTCAAGTTGAGAATATATGTGAAAAGCAGTTCTTGTATCAGGAGAACAATAACGCAGGATCTGCAGTATTTTACATTTAATTTAGCCATGTATGTATATACAGGAATAAATAGAGACCGGGCAGAAAAGTCGTCTCCTACCTAAACATAAACATAGGATGGTCACGATATGTGTACCTACATGCAACATTTTTTGCACACTGATGCGGCTGGTTCTGTCTACGACTTATCCGTAGAAAATAATGACCAACAAAATCACCTGAGCGAGCTGCTTTAAGATAAAAAAAATATTGGTTTTTCATCACATTGCGTCATCATGCATGATCATCCCACAAAATTCGATCCGATACACGGGGTAAATCCGATGACGGCTTTGCTTTCTTTGAACTCCTCTATTCATTGAGGTGAGAATACCAGTCGGAGAATACCAGTTTTTGATTTTTCAAGCCATCTATTCTACCATTTTTAAAGCGAGACATTTCCACGAAAGTGATGTCCAGTACTTCTAACAAGCATACTATATGCATAAAGCAACCCACCTAAGTAGACCGTAGACCGTTTACATCAACTACAGCAGACGTTGTCTGTCTTCCTCCTATCTATATGAGAGTGGTTGTAGTAAAGATACCAATACAAACGAAAATGCGGCTGTGTTTTGAACAAATTGGAGTCAATAATCTTAAATGTAAAAGTAGAATAGTAGAATGTAAAAACATAACTATTTACCTCAAAACCTGTACCGTCACAAGGAATATAATCTTGTATTACTATGTGCATACAAGCAAAATACAATAATCACAACGTGTGCAATGAATGGACACTTGCGTTGTATTTAGGCATATATGCATAGGTGTTCGAATGGGGCAAAGGTGTAAGTAAGTATGGAGCAGTCAGATTAGATATCAAGCAGTAAAAGTAAAGGAACCTAGGCGAACTTGTAATGGTATTAAAAGTTTTTGCTTCATTCAGTGAACAAAAAAATGTATATGCGGGCCTTTATTTCCTATCAAGTACAAATGCACTGTCTGACCTCTTTATCACTTCTTTTCAATATAATAATAATATAGTGCTGAGGCATTACCACCTTTATTTTTTCTATGATATACCAAAACGAGACATGCCTATAATACAATAGGTATGTACTGTTTGTTTATCGAAAATGATGCAACATTATATTATTATTATTAGAGGCATATGACAGATTATAGGACTAGAATTTGGGATAATACTTGCATTGTAGTAGCCAAACCGTTGTGGCAGTGGTAAGCTATATTGCCCATCGTGTCATCACTATCAAGTTTGTCCGTCGGATTCGCGATTACCACCGTCCGCGTCCTCAACCTCAACCAAAAGTGTACTCAAATATTTTCTGTATACTGCATTCACTTACTTGTTATTCCGTACCACATTTCCGACTGACGGACGCGCTAATTTTCGTATGAATAAGGTTTCTGCATATTTTGGGTTGACCCTGACATTTGTTCTGCTTTCTAAAATACAGGGATCAAGGAAAGCATAGTGCTGACTTTGTTTATAGGAATGTACACATAGGTAATGTGTTTTGTTTTCAGGAAAATTTTTGCAGATAGAGATTTTGCGTGATGGCGATTAGTAGTTGGTGGTGGTGGGTGTATATTGTATATATACAGCGGAATTGAAGATAACATTTGTTTGCATCATGTTCCTATTGCTCCTGAATGTGTAATAGCTAATGATCATATCATACCATGTACCTGATTACGAGTTGGACGGTAGAATATGCTTGTGTGAGTAACCATCATCGAATCTTAAAATTTTACATGATGATTCGGATTTAGAGTCATTATTCAAAAGATTGAGCATTCCTTAATTGAAGCATCATCCTAATAAAGAAACACCAAAAATATTTACGATTAATGATACGTAATGACGTCGTTATTAAGTAGGCATTCATTTTATTCTAGCCTAATTTTAATAACCGTAAAACAATATTGCGTACTCTGAATCGTACGATGATAAAATGGCCTGAGAGATAAATTAGTGGCACAACAAATGACTGCACTCTGTTTCTGAAAGCCGGTCCAAATACATACCACATGAGCCAGCCTTTTTAAACATATAAGTAGTCTAATGCTGGGTTATAAAAAAAAGTACAGTATTCCCAGTCAGTCGTTGTGGTAAATGGTATAAACATAAAAGTATCCTTAGGAAATGGAACAGAATGGGGTTATGTCATTGGAGGTTTCAGGAATCATCGTACGATCATATTTTCGTGGTTGAGTCACCTCTACCCCACCACAGCGCATAGAGACATCCGCAGTTTCTACGTATCTACAAATAAATTACGGCTACTTTGTTTTCCTTTCCCGAACTACAAAAATGCATGCAATTTTCACATTTTCTTTTTACTGTGCCGCATTCGTTCCGATGCTGTCTAGCTTCGAAAAAAAGCGAATAATCCAGATACAGAACTATAATTTTCATTAAAAGTAGCTGAATAAAACACTGAAAAGAGATGATTGTGGCTGGTGCATTGGTGGTAAGTGGTCAATGTTTTTTTTCTGTTACGTTCGTTGCAATGCACGAAGCACTACTGAATGAGGGAAAAAGAGGATAAACGACCGAGCGGCTGCTACTTACTTGATGCGTAGGTATAATAACCCCTATCGCTCGCCACATAATCCACTCTCATTGGCTAAAATGGAGGGTGTGCAAAAGGTGGTGTGATCATAGTATATGTAGACCATGCATATTTCATATATTATTTCTTTCTTGCAATTGAAGCCATTTTGAATCCCATCCCTTTGTTAACTCTTGTTATTAAAATGTACTTGCCATGAGCTGCTTTACGGTTGTGTTGTGCTTTTTGTGATATAAAAAACTGCAACATAGGAAATCCCCCGACATACAATGATCTTATTCAAAATTCACGTCACAAAAAATGTTTTCCTTTTACATGCATGCATGTAACATTGTTAAAGTTTCGTGGTTGGCTGTTGTGTACTTTGAATTGAGATTCACAATGATGGGGCTGCATAATTGGAGATATTGTTGAGGCTATTATACTGCAAGCTGGGCGAAGGCAAGGAAAGGGGTCTTGATGTTTTACATACATATATGCTAGGTATATCTTTTGTTTAATAGAGACAGTCGAATTGAAACCTTAAGTTTTTGCTAATTTTCATTTTTTTTTTCTTCTTCTTCTTTTTTATCACTCACCTAATGAATAACTAAAAAGTTGGCAAAAGCTTGAAAAAGTCTCTTTTTTTATTTGCGGTGGATATCCCAATTTTTATTTTTTGTAAACATTGCATTGCCATCATTAATTCACCGCAATTCAAACATGACTATGACCAATGCAATACAATACGATATAACCAGTAGTAGTGGATATAACACAGGTAATGAGATTCTCCTCGAAGTGCCATTAGGAAAATTTTAAACAAAAGATTGGAAGGCGACTGTTCTTAAATGACTAGGCAAAAAGTTTCCCTTTGTGAATTGCACACATATATATTGTACGTATATGTACCTATCCACCTGTATTTCATTCACCATTTCACGTATTTTACGCCCTTAGCTATATGTTAAAGCACAAGAGATTGTCGAGAGACCTGCAAAAAATCTTTTAAACGTTAGTTGTTGTATATTTTAAGAGTGAAATTGTCATATGGCGAGGAGTCACCGAGGATGAATAAAAGATCGACAAATGACGCAATACGATTTTTTGTGTTAAATAATAATTCCTCATTTTGCCATTTGTCATTTGTATGTACACTTTAGGCAAAGGTATGTTTCATCAATACTTGCATGCCAAGCGTATTTGGTGTACAATTAAAGTGACGTACATTTGTGTGGTTGTGGTACATGGCCATTCTGGTTGATATTGTACGTACGTTATTGTACATGTGTGCGCGTTAGGTATGATGAGTAGGAAAATTCCTCCACAATCAAGATTCCAGAAGTAAAAAAGTCAGTGACAAAGACGCATCATACGTTCCCATCAATCAACAGGTACATTACATCCTAAACATCCACTCACATCGTCAACATCACCACACATTATCAACGCGGTTATCTATATATATGACGATTTGCCAGAAGTTGCAATGCTTTTTATATTCATAATAGATAGACTATTGTATGATGGTCCCTATTGGTTATCATATCATCGTCAGCAGTACCAGATTGAACCAGACAGTTGCTCTTTTGATGGTTCAAAAAAAGAGAAACCAAAATCACTGCACTGCTACTGATCGGGGTCATAATTCTCTGTACAACTCGCCCTTGACGACGCTCTGAATGGAGCGGAGCTGCCAGTGCGAAGCAATTACCATTCTTAGAGGGCAACCCGTTTAAACATGAAATACATATGTACACATGCTGATTAAATTTATTTAGACGATATATTGAAAACATTCATGTACACATTACACACACATATTGACATATATTTTAGCCATATATATTTCGTGTTAACCTGCGAAAATATTTACATAACACACACACACATAGCAGCAAAAAGCGGCAGTATTTGATTACTGTAATTAACGCGTTTTATCTACATTTCCTTGAAAGATTTTACTCCGCCGGCAGAATTGACGTCACTTGTGTTGGTTTTGGTTTAAGGAGAAATGGTCACGTCATATAACATGACACCTATATTATATTGTTCTTAAGCCTATTGCTAGCGGTGTTGTATAGTCGTAAAGTTACCTATCACTTTTGTTTCTTGATGTAGGTAGGTATATTTCCAAGTTGGCATATTCTTTCTGTCCGTACTCAATGCTTTGTTTGTAGCGTTGTGGTTGGTTGTCAATATTAAAGCATCGCTGTCGCTCTTTTCGGTTTTCTTCTATTCGCAAAATCGATATCCATGAATTAATAAACGTTTAATTTACCCTGACTGTCTACTCATGAACCGTTTTGTCGGTTTTGTTTGTCTGGTTTGCGTTTACGTAGACATAATTCCGTTTGATGCAACTTCTTTATGTATGGCGGCTAATGACAAGTAGGAGCACTGCTGTTGGCTTGAATAAATTCATGCATGTTTCATTTAATCCGTTCCATGCAATTTTAAATTGGAAGTAGAGCAGAAATTCTGGAAGGGAACGAACCGCCGCCATCATGCCATCAGTGCCACCATGTACAATGTACAGCCGTTGGCTGGGCTATAAAACAATAATGGTATTCAAGTATCCTTCACCAGAAGCATCAAATGGAAAAAAGCAACGCTGGAAATTCAGCACTTTTTTAAAAGTATTTTCCGTGCATAAAAATCCTTGGAGAGGCATTTTACCTTGAGAATTCCTAAAGGTACCTTTCGCGTGATGTGGCAGGGCACAAGTTAAGCACAATAACAAATGCTGCCCGTTTAGCTTAAAAATATTTATATTTGACAGCGCATATAACTTCCATTGGTATACACTCACTTTGTAATAATTATTACTTGCTAGTATTTCATTTATTGTGTCATACATGTTAAGTCAAAATTACTGCTTCCATGTTAAATGAAAGTTAAAGCTGCTAAAAGTCGTACGTTATATGTAGGTATATACCTGCAAGGAAAGGCAATTCTAAATCTGCTTTAGCACGTTCAGGTACTAACGTAGCTAATACTTAAATTTTTCATTGTCACTATTATTGTCGGACACGAGAGATGGTAATAGCGTATTATCATCTTGTATGAGTTTACTTAACTATTAAAACAATGCATGACGAAGACTAGACCATATGAGCATTTAAAAATATATATAGGTAGATACTTTTTGTGATGGTTATTATACATTGTGCCTTGTCCCCATGCCTGATGTTTGTGTTTTTGTGTGCTGTCGATAAAATAGAGACTCTTCTCGTAAACGTACGAAATGCATACAAGAAAAGAAAACGAACTTATCCTTCAAAGAAGGAAGAGGCTTATTGCAACACCTCAACACAATTATCAATTAATATGACTATGACCTACTAAATAAAATTTCCATACTCATCCACCATTACAGTATTTTTGCTTTGTGCGTCCTGCACTGTATACGACGATGCGCAATGCGCATTCTTTTAACAGAAAAGAACCAGTTCTAAAAAGTGCGAGTGAAATATATCATTTTAAGTATACTAAACTTTTATAATTCCATTATTTATATCAACACTACGGCCACTCACATTACAAGCTGCACACTGACATTTCTACATCCAACCTCACCTTTAGTCAAACATCGTAATTCTTTTTTTGTTGCGGCTACTTACTACGAGGTACAGTTTGTTGCAATAGCAGTTTCTTTTCTACCTCTCCTCCGGCTAATTAAAGAGGTATTGATGATATTGATAGGTTGTAGATTACTCACCCAGTGACTAGCGTCAATTGACAACATTGCGTCACCATGTAAGATACGTTTGGTTTGAGTTGGATCATGGATCAATTATGAGTTG